>JBAMJV010003292.1:0-77694 GCA_037951105.1 Echinarachnius parma
AGCGTATTAATTTTTTAACAGATTTTCCCCCAGGGTTTACAATTTGAGGAGGTAAATTATTGGGGGAGGGTGCACATTTCCCCCCCCCCCCCCCCCCACCAACCTCTAGCCAGGCCCCTGAACAGATCAGATACACCCTACAGCTAGATCACATCTCTCTCTGGATTGCACACTTCTACATTTGCTTGAAACGAATGTAAAATAAATCTTTAGATTGGGCAGAAATGTGGAAGTTATCGAAGAGAGGGAGAGGATGAGAGAAGGTATGCTTGAAGAGTGCACTATATATAGCGGTACGTGTTATTCACAAAATGATAATTCTTAATTGATGAGGTGTGGTGAACTATGGAGTAGCTACGGGGGGGGGGGGGGGGGGGGGAGGGGAGGGGGCACACCAAAAAAAAACTTTTTGACAAAATAAAGAAATCCATAAGGTGTGCCCCCTAATCAGCCTGACCACTGGTAATGAACAATATTATTTACTAAAGTTTATCGTTTCCAGTTGATCCAATTGAGCAATATGTTTTAAGATTAATTGTGTGAATGTTTGTCTTGTTTTTTTAATATCGGTAATTGATCAATAATTTACCCCTCTTACTGGTCAATAACGAACAAACCCTATCATAAACTACACCTCAATTTGTAAATTTAAATGAACAGGTGAGCGCGGGAGAAGGATAACAATTTGTTAGTTTTTAGAACAGGCCTGTCTGTTTTCCTCCAGATCCAGATGGAAATGTGATCATCGCCGAAACCAAACAACTTGTAAGTAACTCGTAATGTTTCAACATTAGTCCATGGATTGTATTTAGGGAAGCATAATAAAGAGCATGATTGATTAGTAATTTCTTCCGTTTGAAGTAATCTGTACCATCCAACTCCTTGGCCCTTGCACTATTTCGAGAATCTTCCGATGCCTCATCTCGTTAAACTACATCATAACAAGTCTCTTTCCGAGTGCAGAGTAATTAGATTACCCCACGGATCAGCTGAGATCCTCCAGTCGAAATCCGGGCAGGCTGAGGGTGTAATCATACTCGCATGTATGGTTGTGTTAAAAATGTAATATAGAATGAGTCATTTTTGTGCAGATTTCGGAGTGACAATTGTACTATTCCTTTTATTTTAATATTTGCCACATTTCCCCCTGAATGTTTGCCTTTTTATTGACATAAAGGAGGCAAATTATTAAATGAAAAATACAAACACCCCCAAAAGTGAATGTAGTCGTCTAAAACACTTGTTGACCTGTCACTTTCGTTTATGGTGCTAACAGGTGTGGAGACAGTGCGGGGGAAACAACACCTCCCCTGGGCACGTTTTAGTGGTAAGCGTGATGCTCTGTACTCCGGAAGAGAGAGAGAGAGAGGATAACAACACTAGAAAGACAATTTGACTAAAGTAGCTTGGGCCTTGGGTATACTATTTTGCAGTACATTTGTACTTCCTTCGCTACAAGTACAAGACTTGTGGAATTGAGGAATTATTCACTTGACATTGGATGGACAAACATGGCGAGAACTGAGAGGAAAAGTCGTTTTTGTTCTTCTGGTGGCAGCTACCTTGTTCATTTCTGTGCAGGCAGCAAGTAAAAGTAAGTTTCTGTTGTCACGTTACTCAGTCCATTTTCTTATACTTAAAGGCGCTTTACTAATGCTTGGGCACGCTTCATTTTCTGTCCGACCCTTCTGCTTCTGCGAGCTTTCTTTGTATAAGAGCGGACATCTAGTGTGGATTGTAATTTTGGAATGTATACACCTATGTTATATCGAGTAACTCCGATCTTTGTCTAAGTTAATATATTCATAATTAACATAAATTAAATACCATGGTTCTAGCTGGTCCTTTTTTTTCTCAAGAAGCAAGAATATTTTATCTCAGTTTACTTTAATCCGACTTTATTCTTTATGGAGTCATGAAAATGAATATGGTTACCTTGCAATTTGGGTCTTATTATTCATGATTATTTTGATTTCCACCTAAAACTAAATAAAAGTGATATAATTATATTATTGGATGATAATGTGTACACCACTTGTTTAATTGATAAAGTTATATAATTACATCCAGCCATTAACATGATTAAAAGCTTAATCTCTTTAAAACAAAAAAGGGCATTTACAAGAGTGCCAAGCCAAGGATAAAATGTCATATATCATGTGTCTCATTTCACTAGCAACTAACAGAGAATCAACCCATCTGTATCATGCAGGCACTGTTGCTATAGAAACATTCCTATGTTGTCCAGCCGTGGTGAAGTGTGATGTCATCTATGACGTCATAAACACCTATTTTTAGAATTTTCAAATTTGAACTTCATTTTCAGAAAGAGCATACAAAATAATGTGTAAATACTGAAAATCAATTGAATATGTTAAGTATTGGCTGAGATATGCCCATCCAAATTATTTTTTTGTCCAATAGGCAATCAGTGTTATAGTGCACTGGTTCATAACTTTATGAACCAGTGCCCTATAACACTGATTGCCCATTGAAGTAAAATTAATTGGATGGGCATATCTCAGCCAATACTTAACATATTCAATTGATTTTCAGTATTCAGACATTATTTTTCATGCTCTTTATGAAAATGAAGTGCAAATTTGAAAATTCTATAAACAGGTCTTCATGACGTCATGGCTTCTGTACTCTATGTATGTCAAGATACATGCTGGCCTCAGCATGATGAGGTCTGAGGTGCCAAACATTGTTTTATTGCAGAGCACGCACCTGTCGAGTCAAATCAAGCATTTTTCAATCATGCAGTGAAATTCTTCTGGTAAACTTGTATTCCTGGTGATTCGGAATGTTCAAATGTTTGTTTTTTACTTTTTAGACAGAAGTACATGAGATGATTAGATTAGGACTATTTAGACTCAAAAGTGAATGTAATAACCACCTAGTATGAAACAAAACAACTGGTGCTTATTTCATACAAAGTTTATTACTTGAAAATTGAGTGAATCATATGTCTTTCCCTCAAGTCTGAATTTGAAAATGATAGAATTAGGCCGAATCACCTAAAGGTCAGATTTTAAACTTGTCTGGAAATGATTGATAATATATGAATCAGTGGTGTAGCGGGGGGGGGGGGGGGGGGGGGGGCAGCAAACTGATGGGGGCACACTAAAGTATGTCTCAAAAAGAATGGTACAGTCGGGGGGGGGAAATATGAACAATTTAAGGTTATTTGGTACCATATTAAAGGGAAAGAGTTGTGTTTTCAGATGCTCCTTGTATGACATATTTCCTTTCAGCGGATTTTGAATTATGTCAGATTGTATACGAAAATACCAAAACCCAGGCATTTGTGCGTTTTTTTGTATTTGCACTGAAAATGGCGATGGACATTCGTTACACACATTTGGTATTCTCACTAATTATTATGGTATAATAACAATGCAATAACGGCTAGAGTACAATTTTATTTGTCACTGCTGATGTTGGAAGGGTTAACAATGATGAAATATATATGGTAAGATCTCCCTAAAAAGCAAGTTTACATAATAATTTTTACATAATAATTACATTTATAGTATTCATGTAATGCACAAAACGTATGGCGCCAATGATATTTTGCAAACCAACGACCATATATCACCATATATCACGACTGACAAACTCAACTAAGCTAAAATAAAAACCATCAGGAAACCCAAGTATTGTTCTTCCAACTGTACCATTCTTTTTAAGACTCGCTGTATATAATTGTTCTTAATTTGTAGGTTGGTGATGGAAATTAGTTGGGGATGCATGCTCCCCTGCCCCCCCCCCCCCCCCCCCCCCCCGTATATACAGTGGAACCTCGTTATAACGAGGGTTCTTTGGACCATGAAAATTACCTTGTTATATCAGGTTTCTCATTATATCAGGGTAAAAAAACAAAGAAATTTAAAGGGCTGGGACCAGCAAAATTACCTTGTTATTTGGTTTTGTATATCCGACCTCTTTATAGCGAGGATCCACTGAGTGATATGATTTGATGTTTTTTTTTTTTACTTCTTAGCTAAATTTCTTTACATCTTAGCTAAATTTCTTTACAAAATTATAATGATAGGTATATAATGTTATGTTCACTTAATTTGTGTTTTTTCCATCCTTTGTAACTTATTTGTATAAAGAATAGTTGCCATATTATTTTAAGAACAAAGAGATGCAAAGAGGTGCAATTGTATATAAATTTATGTTGCAGACTTGTAGTATATTTGTTCAGCATGAAGAAAAACAGAAAGAAGGGCCACGGCCACAATGCAACATAATCACTTAATTGCACAGGTCTGCCTTCCTTTTCCACTGTGCTGACCAAAATATTTTTGCTGAACATATAATTGTCTGGCTCCTAAAAACTGTGGCAACTAAATCCAGGATGGACTCGGAAAGGAATATCTGTAATAGCTGACCTGCAAAGTGCAAACTATAAAGATGGTGAATGTGAATCAACATCAAATGAATTGATCAATGATTATTGTATTTCAAACAAACTCCTTACAGAGAAGGCAGGGCCACCAGCTCAAATCGCTGTAGCCTCAGTGACGTCGTCTAGCGTCAGTCTGTCATGGCAACCGCCAAGGAAGCTGCCAAGAGGACTGACAATCAGCGGATACAAGCTCCTCTTCAAGCTGCAAGGAGATGCGGGACAGAAGAAGGTTGATGTACCCGACATCAATGAATATACTATATCAGGTAAGGTTGTAGTATTTTGTTCTTTCACTGGTACTTAATTGTCACATTATGTTTGGGCTGTGGGCTATAAACATGTATTGTGTATACCAAATCCAAATTCAAATTGTGTATACCAAATTCAAACTCTCTTCCATCTATTGTATTTCCCAGTGTCCCAAACATGGATGCATTTAAGTCTGCAGTGAATTTGTAGCCTACTTGCTAAACCATTTTTAAAGTGTAGTGAAGTGTTTAAATTTTGTTTTTTTTGTAAGATTATATAATTTGTGATGTGCATGGCCGCTTTTCATCTTTTATGATGGCATCATCAGGCCTAGAATGTGTAATTAAAAAAACATATATATAAAATATAAATAATTGCAAGGAGTAATCATAAATGATTGAGAAGGAAGAATAATAGTAGGCGTAGCTTAACCCGCTGATGACGCGTCCCGAAATATTTCGGGCATAGCGTTCTATGGCCACAGACTAGACCCGAAATATTTTGTGCACAGAGAGCAAATAAACATCAGTTTTTAAACCTTTTCTCACACAAAATTCATGAATGAAATTGCAATAAATGCAGAGATTATGAATCAAATTTGACTATCTGTAGATTTGTTTTTCATATTATTAGTTATTTTGAGTGTAAAATGGTAATAAATATGACATTGGCGATATATTTTTTACATGTTCCGCTCCTGGTAACGAGAACTCAATTCGGCCAATCACAAGAAAGGGGGCGGGCACTCCGCCGATGTGTATTGTTATGCAAATCTAGCTAGACGCGATGTGCACGGTACAGGGTACGCCGCACCGGTTTACTCAAAAGAATACATGTACAAAAGGACAGAAAAGCAAGCTTGCTATCATGGCGGTAGCTTTGCAAATCTTGAATACAAGTGCGATCAATAGAGATTATGAGTACGAGTTACTTCGATCCTTTCATTTCAAATTGAAAGGGATGGAAGTCCACTAAAACCGCTGATTATCTTCAGTGAAAGCAAAGTATGCAATGTATGGGACCTAAGCCACGCCTCATAGCAACCGTGGCTTTTTCGTGAGCCCCTAAATTCTTTCTGTCTCAGGGGGTAAACACAGAAAAACTCCATTCGTCTTCAAAGGGTTAATAAGCAATGTTCCTCCTTTTAATCCACCAAATGAAAAAAGGCACTGGTCGAAAAATTGGTCTCCGCCAGGACTCGAACCTGGGTCTCCGGCTTGGAACGCCGATGCCTTACCACTAGGCCACGGGGACCGTGTGATTAAAGACAGATCCAGTTCAGGTCATTGGCAAGCCAATCTCTCGGCCCTTTGTACTCAAGTATTCACGGGGAAGGAGTTACGAACAATGCAAGCCGCCTTTACTTCAGCTGGATCACAATAGAGTGATTCAAGTATTAGAACATATATAAGCGAGAAGTGAACTAATACATACAGCTTCGGTTTCTTCCAATATATAAATAATTGCAAGGAGTAATCATAAATGATTGAGAAGGAAGAATAATAGTAGGTGTAGCTTAATAAGCAATGTTCCTCCTTTTAATCCACCAAATGAAAAAAGGCACTGGTCGAAAAATTGGTCTCCGCCAGGACTCGAACCTGGGTCTCCGGCTTGGAATGGCATCGGCGTTCCAAGCCGGAGACCCAGGTTCGAGTCCTGGCGGAGACCAATTTTTTCGACCAGTGCCTTTTTTCATTTGGTGGATTAAAAGGAGGAACATTGCTTATTAAGCTACGCCTACTATTATTCTTCCTTCTCAATTATTATTAGTTTGGCTTCTTATAACCGGGATCAATTGATTTTGTGTTTGTCCATATAGATCTTGCCGCTGGTTCTATCTACGAGGTGAAGATGGCCACCATCACCAGCAATGGGAAAGTAGGAGGATTCAGCAAGTGGGTCGAGGTGACTACTTCCGAAGGTAACATCTTCTATTTCATTATTTGAGAACATTCAAATTTATGTTTCTTCTCTGTATAATTGATTGCCTGACTAAAATAGTATGTTCGATTCTACAAAATATATGTAATCATTATCAATGTAAGACAATTATTCAGTATTTCAATTCAGCCTTTTACTTTATACTGGCTTCATAATGAGACTCTCTCTATACACATTATTCTTAAAATAGTGTCATTTTGATTGTGTAAGTATATTTTTGTAAGGATTACAATTATTAAAGGTAGTTAAATTGTGTACAGTAACAATGTAGACTTATCCCCCCCCCCCCATCAACATTATTTTAATAAACTTTATAGATGTGAATCAGTATATCATGCCCTAGATGAAAAGTCTATTCCAAACCTAAATGCTAAGTCTTCTTTTTACTTTGAAAGAACAAGCTTCGTCAGCTCCACCCAACCCTCCCCAAAATGTGCGAGCCCAGTCGGAGGGGACCAGCATCACCCTGGAGTGGACCCCGCCCCAGGATGCCTTTGATGGTTACGTGGTCAGCTACGGGATCAACTCGGTGGACGAGAACTCGATGGAGGTCGGGCAGGAACAACTGAGCACCACTCTGAGTGGCCTGCAGGCTGGTTCAAGCTACCAGTTAGCACTGCAGTCCGTGAGGGGAGGGGTGAGGAGTGCTCCGCTGGAGCTCACCCTCCAGACAGGTGAGATATATTATTTACTGTAGCTTGATCCCTGTGGAGTTTGTGCCAATAGCTTTCAGGAGGAGTCTGTGTTGGGCAAGTTTGGCAGGAACATTTTAGCTGAAAGACAGAAAACTTTGCTACTTCTTCATTGGTTCAGTACAGTTGCTTACCATTGACCTTTGTGACTAATATGTGCGCACTGGACTGGTTTCAACCAGTTTCACATTCTATGTTTGTTACCATATTCCTTATTTACAGCAATACGGACTATGGGGGATATACGCATATTGATAGCCCCTGTTTTGGCCACAGCCAGCGTAGATTTATCTGAGCAAAGAAAATTGTGTGAACTCCAAAATGCAGGGTCTTTATTGACACATGTATGTAGAATGAGACTTTCAATGAAGTTAATTTTCTTTCCCGCCCTTTCAAACCCCTTGCATCATCTTGATTGTGTTTACTATTTAAGCATTAATGCTTCACACCATTAATTGCTCTACATTTCCATCATTCAGATTGTTCAACATTTTTCTATTAGCTCATTGTCATATTCTGTTTGTTTTAGGTTGTATCATATATATGGTCAGAGCGCTTTGAGACTTCGGTGATAAAGCGCTATATAAAAATGGACAAATATTAATATTATTATATTTTCTTTGTTAGAAATGAAATGAAGCAAAACAAAATGAAACATAACATGACATTGACAGTATTGTTCAATGTCTTACAGGTGTTCCAGTGGCCTCTCCACCGGGCACGATCCGCCTCCGCTCCACATCGGACAGCATCGACGTCGAGTGGTCTCACACTGCCGTTGCTGAAGAAGGCGTTACTGGATTTGAGCTCACTGTTGGTCCTGATTACAACCCAACGGAACAGACTCTGAGCTTTGCGGCCTCTGACCGGTTCACGACGGTGACGGGCCTGCAGCCGGACCAGGTCTATGTGGTTGGCATCAAGGCCCAGAACCAGTATGGAGACAGTCAGGCCATCTCGGACAAGATTTCTACACGTGTGTATATTGTCATGTTTGAAATGTTGTTCTCTGTTTGAATGTGGTCATCTATAAAGGGGGTAATTTTAGGTCTGCTTTATTTATGCTGCCTGTCTATTGCATAACACTGTAATTGATTGTTTTTTTAAGAAGTATGATATTTTGTATCTTTTTAATTTTGTATATATATGTCGTGCAGATTTGTATACAAATCGTTTAATATTATGTTACAGGGCTAAATGATTATATATTGACATTAATTTGTACTGTTGTCTTCTATCCAACTTCCTATTAATGTGCATTTCAGAGGCGGCAGTAGGGCCGAGTGGTCCATCCCCTCCCACTGGCATGCAGATGCGTGCAGACACAAACGCAATAGAGGTTTACTGGGGAGAACCCGGGACAGATATTGATTATTACCTACTGGAGGTCGGTCCTGCCAGCAACCCGTCCGAGTTCTCAGAGCGCGTCCCAAGTGGCACAAGCAACTTCCGAGTGGAGAACCTTCAGCCAGGCACAGACTACAGCGTGTCCATCAGATCTGTGAATAGCGCAGGGGAGAGTCAGCCTCTGGAGCAGAACATCAGGACGCGTGAGTATGATACACAGATATTTATATTGTTTATCAATCATTCAGAAACAAGTTTGTCCCTTTTTCCATTGCCTAGGGCTAAAATCAAATCAATCAAAGTTCAATTGTGTTCTTATTTCTCCACATTGAATGACTACATGGTTCACAAGTTACCGATTGAAGACTATTTTATTTTGGTAAAACATGCCATGTAGACCACAGCCCAAATGTTCTTTGGACTAGTTGTGAAGGGGGTATTTGATTGTGTTCACTTACATTCTCGTGAAGAGTGAACTATGAGCCAAATATTAGAATAACAAAAACTGGGTTGAAATGGTAGCATATAGCTTGTAATTCTTTGCTATACATATCTGCACAAGATTTGTTTGGTTGTATGTGTAATACAATGAGCCATTATTTATTGATTAACCTAGTAGAGGCCTAGCCTGTTCTATCTTGAGCTGATATGAAAAATGGATGTATTTCCAAATTGAAATAATCTCCATTAAGTAAACCCCTTGCCTTTTGGAACCTGGTGGGATATGTAAGCAGTCTATGGGGATGTCAGAATCTCGAAGGGCAAGGGGTAATGAATGTTTTTAAAACTTGTATACTGCTATACAGCCATCAGAAAACAAGGAAATAGTTACAAGTTTTGCAATGATGCAAATGTTTTATGCACAGTCAACAACCGTTGTAACATCATTATTATTATTTTTGTAGAGGAAGCGCAGGGAACTCTCCCTCCATCAGGCATGAGAATGGTGGCCCGATCCAACGCCATCGACGTCGTGTGGGGGTCATCGGGTGGTGATAACCAGGGGTACAGACTGGATGTTGGACCACCCTCAGACCCGGCCCAGTACTCCCAGGGCTTCCCTGCAGGGACTAGCAGCCACACGGTGCCAGACCTGCTCCCCAACACAGAGTACCAAGTCAGTCTTGTGGCCCTCTCCAGCGCTGGTGAGAGTGAACCACTCACACAAGTCATCAGGACAAGTAAGTAGGTTTTTGCATTGAAAGAAATTGTAGTTGTTGTTTTGTCCAAATTTTGAGTTAATAATGCATTTTTTCATTGTAAAGCGCTTAGAGATGATTATCAATCATATTAGGCGCTATACAGACTGTCCCAGAAAAAACGAAACCGGGTTTCATGGCAGAAATTTTATGTTATAATGAATAATTTCCTTGATGATATATATATGTCTGAAAAGCTCTGTGTCTCTTATAACTTATGGCACATAGTTCACGCATGACTGAATTAGAACGATGGAAAGTGGTGTTACCAAGATTCTATTTGCACGCAGAAATTGCAAGTTTGGGTGAGGTTTTGGGGTGAGTTTTAAGGGTAGTAAACAAACTTATTTTGAAAAAGGACAAATACCGCATACAAATTCATAATTGTATCTTTTATATGACACCTCATGATTAAAAAATAAATGATTTATGCCAGAGAACGAGTACAATGAAAACATGCTTGATTCCAGCCCAAATGAGTAACTTTCCTGATCTAGCCTGTTTACCATGTTTTCCCTGATCCCCATGTTTGTGTAAATTCACTCATGCATCAAAGTCAATTGTCAGCTGCTAATTCAGGAAAGCTGAGCGACTTCTTACTCAACTTTCACTCATTTGGGCAGAAATTAGTCATGTTTTCATTGTACTCGTTCTCTGGCATAAATCATTTATTTGTTTAGCATGAGGTGTCATGTAAAAGATAAAAATATAAACTTTTATGTGGAGTTTGTCCTTTTTAAAAATAAGTACGTTTACAACCATTAAAACTCACCCAAACTTAACATTTATGCGTGCAAATGGAATATTGGTAACACCCCATTCCATTGTTCTAATTCAGTCATGCTTGAAGTATGTGCCATAAGTTGTACATCAAATGAAAGAAGAGACACGGAGCTTTCCAGACATATATATATCATCAAGGAAATTATTCATTATGACAGAAAATTTCTGCCATGAAACCCGGTTTCGTTTTATCTGGGACAGTCTGTATAAATCGAGTATATTATTATTACTATCATTATTTCACAGTCGCATACAGAATACCAAGTGAGCCTTTATGACCTTACCTTGACAAGGATAAAACCATTCAAGAATGTCTCATTGTTGATTTCTTGAGCCAACATCTCACTTCCACAAGCAGTAATATGTTGAAAAAAATGGTGGAAATATATGAAATTGAGCCATTATACCCTATAATTGAAGTGGCAGTGTAACATGGCACGATTGGGTAGATGCTTGACTTTTGATCGCAGGACCAGATTTAGAAACGGATCGATGCCCCGGCCGCATTCCTTCAGCATGTCGATTGATCTACAATGCTGCTCTCTACCCAGGAGTTTCTCTCTTATTTTCAATGACCTATGCAGCTAACATGATGCGGTTACCACAGGACTTACAGTACAGTGAAGAATATCCCCTAATTTAAAATAATATACAATCTTATTTTCTTTATTATCCCTTTCTCTTTATTGCTTGGTGTATGCAGTGAACCTCTCACCACCGCCAGCAATCAGCCTGCAGGCTGCAGCCACCACCATCGACCTCCAGTGGCCACCCAGCGATGAGGATGTGGATGGATACAATCTGGTGGTGAACAGGGTGGGACGACCGGATGATGCGGTGTACAAGGAGACCCTGAGTCCCGTGGACGTATCCCATACCATCACAGGCCTGGACCCGTCGACAGACTACACTGTGTCTCTGAGTGCATACAAGGGAGATGCGACTAGTGATCCCATAATGCAGACCATCAGGACTAGTGAGTTAATGACTGTGGTCTTGACAGTTAATTTTTTTTAAAAGACACATTGAAAAATAGCTTCGTAAAACTAGTAGTCTGTGATGTCTTGTGGAAATTTTTATTGAATTGGGTCTATTTGAACTTTTTCATATTCAGATTAAAAGTAATGTTTTGGTGTCATTGCTGTTAATCGGCAACAATGCCCAGCGACTAATTTACTTTAAATGAAATGGAAACTTTTAAGGATGAATTCAATATTTTTCTGCCATTTTCTTTTCCACTTCCATTTCAGTTGAGTCAAGTGGCACGCCCACTGTTCAAACAGACGCCCCCGACTCCCCCAATGGTGTCAACGCAGCCCCCGAAGGAGGAGATCTGCGCATTACATGGAATTCAGTATCTGGGGCTACGGGGTACCTGATCAGAGCAGGGAGGGCCACATCGGGAGCCCCTGATGAGGTGGAGGAGCGTGTTGGAGGGCGCAAGACCCAGTACGTGTTGAGCAACCTGGAACAGGACATGGACTACTTGGTGTCTGTTGCTGCCATCAATGATGCTGGGGAGAGCAGACCTACCATGGTGTCAGCAAGGACAGGTAAAGAAGGTTCAGGCCGGGCCCCCATTCCACAAACGGCTCTTTGAAAGTAACGTTTGTTCACAACCTTGGAGTAATTTAGACATTCCTTACTCATCAGCCATTTCACAAAAACTTGGAAATTAAACACACTTCAGAAGACTAAGGCATATTCCATTTCCTGCCTGACACAGAATGTTAGTGGTGATGTTCAGTTTCTAAACACGGGACACAAGAATTTAACAGTTGATCTAATGCTGCTTCTTTATGTCTCAATATGAGTAACTGTTGAATTGATCTTAATAATTATAAAGATTCTTTCATGAAATCAGGCACATGTTTGAAAGGGGACAGGGGTAGGGGACAATGCTTAGGAAAATGGGCTATGAAGCAAAGAACCAGTTAAAATTTTGTAATGTACATGTATATGTTTTCCAACAGATCGTGCCCTACCCGGCAGTGCGACTGGTTTGACCAGTGAAGCCACTTCCGACTCTGTGACCCTGACATGGAGTCCCCCCAGCACCCCCATCGATGGGTACATCCTCAACCTTGGCACCGTCACTTACCCCCGCCAGTACTCGGAGACCCTCACATCAACCGACACCTCATTCACGTTCAGAGACTTGGAGCCAGACACCATATACCAGGCAGAGCTTCAGAGCTACACCGATACTGGCAGCTCAAATCCAATCACAGCAAAAATTAGAACAGGTACAGTATAATTTATTAAGCTTTTCCTGCTTAACCCATTCTGGACTGTTCTGGAGAATACTCAGGCTGGGGTCTAGGGAGATGACATGTTATAGAAAAGTCAATCAGTCCTGAACGGGCTAATGTTGTATCGTGTGTTAATCATTATTAAGGGTATGTGGAATTCTGTAAATCATATAGGTATGGATTTATAAAAAGCTGAGTGAAGAAATCTTACTTAGTCAATGCCCTACAGAAGCTTAGTGGTTCTCTTGAAAGGTTGCCTTCAATGAGAAGATACTAATTATTGACTCTCATTTTACTATACAGGCATTATTATAATAGATGAGCAGTTTTCAGCAGTATTTTTGCATCATTACCAATATAGTGGATAAATGGAGGCATTTTGTTTTCCCCTATATAAATGCTGGTTTGTTCTGTTCTCTTGTTAATCATTATTTTTTTGTATTGCAGAACAAGCTCCAATCCCTGTTATCCCAGAGACTCCCGGGAGGGTTGACCTCACCGCGTCCCAGAGCAGGGTAAACATTCGATGGCTGCCAGCCAGAGGAAGCGTGGACGGCTACCGGATCAGAATCACAGACCCAGACTCTGAGGAAACCAACACGGTGGAGGTAGACCAGTACCAGCAGAGCTATGCCTTCACAGACCTGGATCCGGGCAAACAGTACAAAATTTCCATCGAGGCATTCAACAGTGATGGCTATAGCACGCCTCAAGTACAGACCATAGCCACAGGTAAGTTCCACAGCCAATAAATCAATACATGATAATAGTAACAATAATAAACATTATTTTATATAGTGTTTATCAAACCAAAATTGGGTCTTTATCAGCATATCACTATAACCTATTCTAATAATAGTCTTTCCAACATTTGGTCTTTCTTTTTATCAGCTATTATTTATCAAGTAATTGCTTTAAATCCTAATGCCATGTGTTGTACAATTTGTTCACACCTGTGCAACTGTACATCAACAATGAGTACATGCATACAAATCATCAGTAACTTTTTATTGACAAATTATAAATATACTTATAATACCTAACATCCTGTTCTTAATCCCACCAGATCCTTTGCCAGAGGGCAGCTCACTGCCTCAGAATGTTGACATTGTTGCTACGGGAACGCGGATCGATGCTCACTGGAACCCGCCCATTCTCGCTGGAGACCAGAACCCCCACAGCTACATGGTAGTGGCCGAGGCCGTAGATGAGAACGGACAGCCCCTGGGCCCCAGGGAGAGCATCACCCTGCATCACTCACAGACCGAGCACTCCTTCTACGATCTCCAGCCAGCCACCAAGTACAGGGTGTCTGTGGCTGCAAACATTGATGGCACCTTGACCAGTCCCGTGGTCAGAGAAGTCTTAACCACTATTGGTCAGTTTATAACAATAATTGGAAAACTGATTAAAAACAAGATGTGTTGATAATCAGAAAGACCTTTGTTTCTCTTTTGACTATAAGTAAAGATTATTAATTTTTAAAGTAGTTATTCATTGCTTTCCATTTCCGTGTTTTCCTCTTTCATTTTTGAGCGAAAATCCTTTTCTAAGAAATAAAGTGTCATTTACTAGTTTTCAGACTGAAATCAATTGTTAGGTTCTGTATTATTTTTTAATCTACTTGGAAAGATAAAGTGTTCCTCTAACTATTTTACTTCCATCCTATTGTGGATTGCTCAAGTCCACCATCATCATTTATGTTAAACTAGTTTGTCAAACATCAGTCTTAGTATCTTGTAATTCCTGGCAAACTGATCCTCTGGAACATAGTAGGGGCCAGAAATATCACATTTACTAAATTAAAATTGTGTCATTTTTTTCATTTATTTATTCTTCATACTTAGATGGTCCTATTCCACCAATTAATGTCCAAGCTGAGCCTTTGAGTCCGACATCTGTTTCTGTTACCTGGGATTTCCCCGTACCAAGCGGTCCACCTGATGGTGTGGGTGGTCGACGCCCCGATATCTACTACACAGTCAGAGCTGCCAACTCTGAAGCAGGGTAAGCAAAAGTAGGAATACAAAATAGAATGGATGATTCATGATAATGCAAGTGAAAAAAATTATAGGATATTCATGCGATCTAAGTATTTTTTCATGTCACCATTATCATTAATATCTCAGATGAAAAAGCTTTTTGTTGAATATGTAAGCACAATGTGAAAAACACATCATAGTTTAGAGCTTGCCTTCAATTTTGTTAGTGAAGACAAGAAAAGGTATCATAAAAGTATTGAAAAGTTAGGTACAGACTTAAAGGGTACCACCACACAAAAATAATATTCTTATAAATAAAAGGTAACATTTTTAGTAGTCCATTCCACCAAAAAGTTCAGAAAAATATGTTTCCAGAATAAAATTGAATAATTGGAAAAAGCATCACCATACGGGACCATGCGTTTATGGGTCTGCATATAAAGACTACCTTTTACCTAGGGCGAATGCATCGTCTGGGATTCTATTGTCTCCAAATGTATACGTGAATAGAATTGGCACACTCGCAGATGTTCGGCGCATACCGAACCATAAGGTCATGTTGGTTCCGTAAGTGGTGGTAATTAATTGTATTGTTTATGAATTACACAACCCTTTGCTTAGTGTTGAGCATGTATTTAATATCACACAACGTTACTAAAAACATATAGTTATGTGTTGTTCTTTGCCTAGTAGTCCCCTTTAAATTAACTAAAAGTATACATTTAATGACCTCTTCCACAGAGACATCTATGCCAACTCGAGGGAGATGACATTGAATATGGATGGCTTGCAACCAGACACGCTGTATGAAGTCTCTGTTTCTATGGTATTCAATGGGAGGCAGAGTGACTATGGTGACCGCTTTGCTGTGAGGACGTTTAGTGATGGTAAGTAAATGTAGACACTCTAATGTAGATTACTGGGGATGCAGATTTACAGCAGATAGTACACATAATGCATACATATGTAGGACTAAAATATCTGTGACAGGTGTTTCCCTTATGACAGGGATGATATGCACTAAACAATACACACTGGGTCTATTAGCAGAAAATATATCTGACAGGTTCTTCTTTCATGATAGGGATAATTATTGTCTATCTATTGTCTAGCCTTGACAAGTGTTTCTCTTATGACAGGGATGACTTGTACCCAACAGTACACATAATGTATATTGTCTATTGTCTAGCTCTGATAGGTGTTTCTATGAGAGGGATGACTTAACCAACAGTAAACAAAATGCCTATTGTCTATTGTCTAGCTTTGACAAGAGTTTCTCTGAGGACAGGTATGTCTTGTTCCCAACAGTACACATAATGTATATTGTCTATTGTCTAGCTTTGATAGGTGTTTCTATGAGAGGGATGACTTAACCAACAGTAAACAAAATGCCTATTGTCTATTGTCTATTGTCTAGCTTTGACAAGAGTTTCTCTGAGGACAGGTATGTCTTGTTCCCAACAGTACACATAATGTATATTGTCTATTGCCTAGCGCTGACAAGTGTTTCTCTTATGACAGGGATGACATATACCCAACATTACACATACTGTATGATGGATGAATCGTACCCAACAGAACACACAATGTATATTGTCTAGCCTTGACAAGTGTTTCTCTTATGACAGGGATGACTTGTACCCAACATAATGTATATTGTCTATTGTCTAGCTCTGATAGGTGTTTCTATGACAGGGATGACTTAACCAACAGTAAACAAAATGCCTATTGTGAGTATTGTCTATTGTCTAGCTTTGACAAGAGTTTCTCTGAGGACAGGTATGTCTTGTTCCCAACAGTACACATAATGTATATTGTCTATTGCCTAGCGCTGACAAGTGTTTCTCTTTAATATGACAGGGATGACATATACCCAACATTACACATACTGTATGATGGATGAATCGTACCCAACAGAACACACAATGTATATTGTATAGCCTTGACAAGTGTTTCTCTTATGACGGGGATGACTTGTACCCAACAGTACACATAATGACTATTGTCTATTGTCTAGCTCTGACAAGTGTTTCTCTTATGACAGGGATGACTTATACCCAACATTATACATACTGTATGATGGATGAATCGTACCCAACAGTACACATAATGTATATGGTCTAGCCTTGACAGGTGTTTCTCTTATGACGGATGACTTGTACCCAACAGTACACATAATGTCTATTGTCTATTGTCTAGCCTTGACAAGTGTTTCTCTTATGGTGAATGAATCATACCCAACATTACACATTAAGTCTATTGTCTAGCCTTGACAAGTGTTTCTCTTATGACAGGGGTGACTTGTACCCAACAGTACACATAATGTCTATTGTCTATTGTCTAGCCTTGACAAGTGTTTCTCTTATGACATAGATGACTTGAACACAACAGTTCACATAATGTCTATTGTCTTTTGTCTAGCCTTGACAAGTGTTTCTCTAATGACATAGATGACTTGAACCCAACCGTTCACATAATCTATTGTCTATTGTCTAGCCTTGACAAGCGTTTCTCTTATGACATAGATGACTTGAACCCAACCGTTCACATAATCTATTGTCTATTGTCTAGCCTTGACAGGTGTTTCTATTACGGCAGGGATTATGTGTACCCAACAGTACATATAATGTATATTGTCTAGCTCTGATAGGTGTTTCTCTTATGACAGGGATGATTTGAATCCAACGGTACACATGTATATTGTCTATCTTGGACAAGTGTTTCTCTCATGACTGCAGCAATTCGGACTTAACAATATACATGTTTAAGAGAGGCAATATATCTGGTATATTAAAAGGTAAATTCTTGTAGATACTCGGAACATATCAAAATGTATTCAGCAAGTAATCAATTAAAATGTCAATTGGTGAAATATGGATTGTCGTAGAGCAAGTAAATACAAACAATACAAAGACACGTTGTAAATGGTTAGTATTTCTTTAAACTGCATATACCTATATTCATTTATGTTTGTATTTTTTAGTTAACATTTTTGTGTGGTACAAATATTCATGAACACTCAAGTGTAAATGTTATTATAGAATTTAATACCATTTTTCTAGTGTACTGTTGAGACTTTAATACGAGGTATAATGAAGAGAACTAGAGTGAAGTAAATATGAGAGAATGTGTCAAAATTATACATAGCGGGCGGCAGCGGTATCCCGTAGTAGCCCGCGCGTGAACGATGTGCGCGACGTGGTCTCCTGAAATGCGTTCAGGCCGCAAGGGAAGGATGCGTCATCGCGCGCGAGAACAAACATGCATCAAGTAGCGTGAACTAGCTGAGCGGGATGCCGAGGCCTCCCGCTTGGAACGAATTTCGAGTGCGCGCAATTGTAGCAAAAGTGTTCCAAGCGGGATCCCGCGTTAGGACGGCAGTGATAATTTTGATGTCTCCCCTAATTAAGATCTAGTGCAATCTTGCAGATAGAGTGATAGACCTACCTACTCCTTCAATCTTTCAATCAGTGGATCTAATAGCATGGTGAAGTGTAGTTTAAGAATCAATTCAAGTGATCTGCGCCGACCATAATTGACCAGCCATCCTATTTTGTCCTATACAGTTGACCCACGCTCACCTCAGTTTCCAACCGTAACCCAAGTGCTGCTGGAGATACCTGAAAATGTTCATGCAACTATCAACTGGCTGCCACCTCGGGAAGAAAGTGACAACGTTAGAGGTAAAGTTGCCAGCTATGCAAACATGCTCAATTAACACTCTTCATAAAAGGAATAATTGCTTAAAACTAGTGCAAATCAATTTTCATAATTTTTAGCACAATTTGTGTTCTGTATATTTCTTTTTATGCCTCCGCCAATGTAGTGACTGGAGGCACTATGTTTTGGGGTTGGCTGTCCATTCACCCGTTTTCGTTTTCTCATTTTTAATAAATCATTTATATGCAACACAAATTAAAAGCAGTACATGCATATAGATTTGTGTTTGTGTTAGAATTACCCCAGAAAACCAATATGTAAAATATATAATCAAGTTCCAATGTTGCTATGAATATATGTGACCTTACACCACAAAACGACCAATAAGTCTGGGGAAATGATTATGCTGATTTTCACATGACATAACAGTAGAAGTCATTACCTTTAAAATGGTATATAAATTGTCATATTCAGACAAGCTAAACCCTCTGAAAATGAGTGCCAAATATTTGGAAAATGGCTGAAGCAGATTTAAAACAAGGAAAAAACTGGCCACTTCAAAGATTGGCGTCCATTCAAGCGCTGTAATCTGATAATTGTTATTCAATGAAAAAACATATTTAAAATTGATTTATGACGATCAAAATTTCACAGAAGGTAGATTAAGATACCTTCATTCAGGAAATACAAAAGTCCTAAATCTCATATTTTAAACCAAATATTATTATTTTAGCTAATAACAGAGAAACTATCTGAGCGACATAACGGTCGTTTTGTGGTGTAAGGTCACATATATGCTGTTGGCAATGAGATGATTAAATGTATGATGTTATCTTTAATGAGACATACCAGTAATGTTCTTGCCAGAGTTTATCATGACCAAAGAAGTTATGCTTTTTACTGTGCCTGCATGCATGACACATTTTCATGAATCAGGTGACCCCAGCATAGTGGTCTTCCCTGCAATCCTTTGATTCGTCAGTCCTTTAACCCCTCAATCAAGCCTCCCCACTGACTTTTTTCCTTACTGGCCCATTTGGGCAAGTAAAATCGTACTTTTTAAAATTTTACTTGCCCGAACAGAAAGTTTACTTGCCCGCTTATTCTAGATGAGATTTAAACATAAGGAATTACATTATTCCCTCATAGTTGAGCAATAATTTAGTTGCCCAATCGGGGAACCAAACCAGGCCATTTATGAAATTTGACTTGCCTGACATAAATATTTACTTGCCCCGGGCAAAATGGCAAGTGCTAGTGTTGAGCCCTGCCTTATATATTATATTTTGTAATCAGATGTATATTATTATATATGTATTTTCTGTGTTTACTAGGGGTCACTCTGCCTCCTCAAGCCTTTGGCTTACCTAGATGTGAGCCCTATAGAGTACCGAAGTGTGACGTCAGAGCTATTCATTGCCATGAGTGATGGTTCTAAGCAATGTCAGGCAAGTCATGAATTGGTGATCTAGCGGTTGCTAAGAAGGCAATCGTCCGGCTCCGACCCACTACCAAATGCCAGTATGAAAGGAAAAGTTGTTTAGAACCATTACTATGCCATAACAAAAGCATGTGACGTCACTACTTCGGTACTCTATACACTTTGTTTTATATTTTGTATATTCCTTTGTAATGTTATTAATGGCAAATTTACCAATAAAATGTGAAATTCAATTCAATTCAATAATAATTTGTAATCCATTCTCTTGGCATTCTCTCCTCTCAGGCTACAACCTGGAGTACACCCTGGATGAGGACCCCTCCCTAGATAACACCACGTGGGCGTCTGTCAGTGCCAATGCAGAGGATCTCGGAGTAGTGGTGTCTGACCTACCTACCAATGGAATCATCACCTACAAGGTGCAGCCGGTGTACAGGGGCGGGGAGAAGGGACCCTTTACAGCAATGGCTGGCTTCAGCACCCCAGTTGCAGAGAGACCCAGTAAGTCTTGAACCTTGAACCTTGAAGAATTACTCTCCCAAAAGCGTAAACGCTGTCCTGGAGAGGGCTGTGCTGTGTTATTGGTGGTCATGCATATTTGAGCTTCGAACAACAGAACGTATATCCTCCAGATATCGATCCCATCTATACTCGGCTTTAAATATCATCTAAAATGGAGATACTACACTGCGGGTCCCCATTTTGAACTAGGCTAGTTTGTACGTGATGCACCTCGCTGAGTGTATTATGCACTTTACAGGAGTTCGCAAGTTGGCACTGCGCATCTGATTTATAAATCTTAACTACCTTTAACTTAAGAATAAAATAGCATTTTTAACTTTTGATCACGATTCAAATATTTACCCCCCCTCCCTAAATTTGTGGCTGTCATCTACAAACCTTCTTCAATTATGACATTTTGTTTATTCTTGCAGCCCCAGAAGATGAGCCGTGCCAGTCCTTTTTGGATGTGACCCGTCAGAGGATCAACCAGATAACAGAGAGGGTAGTGCCCCCTCTGGGTATGCCCCTACCATTCTGCGACCAGTTCTTCAATGATTACCCCTGTGTTTGGTCTCCTGTGTAAGTCGTATCAAATGTTCTGACTCTATAATAACTGACACATCCAGAGTTATGAGACTATTCCCCTTACGTTTTTTTTTGGATTTTTTGTTGTCATGGTTCTAACTGCTATTCAGCAATAACAAAAAACAGTGATCATCATAATTGTATCTTCTTCTGTACCGGGTAATCATTAAGTTAAAATTAAAGTTCCTGAAGCTTTCCTTCATAAGTAGATCTTTGTTCAAAAAGGCAAATTATAATATCAAATCTGGCAGAAGGACTTACCTAGGACAATTAAGTATATCCTGCTAATATAGTGATTTGCAGTTTCTTTTATTTGATTCATTACAAGAATTGTATTGCTACATTTAATGATAGACCAGGGAACACATTATTCTTTAAAATAAAGGTTATGTGAAATTGTTGTTGCTGGATCTGATAGCATAATGATCATTGATTGTGATATTTGTTCTAAATTGTCCTCTTTGTTCAGTTGTATCTGTATTCCACGTGGAACCAAGAGTCTTGGCTCCATGCCAACTTCTGTCAGACCAGCAGATGGACCTGGATGCTGTAAGTACTGCATACAAATAAATAAAATACAGCTTAAAGTAGTTTTAACATAATTTAGTAGATCAATTGCATTTCATTTTAAGTCCTACATTGGCAGTTAAAAAGAATCACTTAGAATTAAGATACAATGTAATGTATGATGTAGATGATACAGATTGGTAAATCATTGTTCTTATAAAATGAAAATGCAGGTGTCCACTTTATTAATAGTTGAAGTGATGAATTAAAATATTCCTTAACCTTCTCAAAATACTTGTGCTGGGGTCTATGGAGAATAAATATGTTATACCCAAATCAAATGGCCTTGAACAGGTTAACATCACTTATAAATTCACATGATGGGAAGAGACATAGAGGAGAAAACTAATACGATTAGGCTGTGATCACTCTTTGTCCATTTTCAGGAAAAGGCAGAATCATTGTGTAGTTGATTGGGTTGATAGCGTGTAAATGTATCTGATGACCAAGGAATTATTTTTGTTGGACAACACTTACAGATATAATCTTTCTCGATCATGCTCAATCACACTAGGTGCCAAATATGTTCGTATTATTTTATATTATTAGGTAGTGAATACACAAGGCCTCAGAGAGAAGTTTTGTGTTGCAAGATTGGTAGCTAGAGCACGCGCTCTCCAATGAGTGGGATCCCGAGTTCGAATCCAGTGTATTGTCCTTTGCGTTTGCCCTTCAGCAAGACAATTAATCCACTATTGCTGCTCTTTACCCAGGTGTATAAATGGGGACCCGGAAGGTTAGGAAAGTTGTTCCTTAGCACTGTGTGCGCCTAACAGGCGACTGGTGGGAATACTCTCTAGGGAGAGGAAAATGTGCGCATTGTGTGCAGGAATGATTGCAGTGTGTATCCCTTGACTGGGGTAATAATAATAGTGTAAAGCGCTATGATCCTCACAGGAATAGCGCAATATAAATAACTGTTATTAATATTATTATTATGATATTGTTTCATTCGACAGCGTCCTCCTCCAGGAGGCGAGATGACCCCGACGCCATGTACCGCGACGAGCCCGAGACCCACCACGCTGGTCCTGGTCCTTGCAAACTGGTCCTGGACCAGACCCTAGACGCCATCAAGGAGAGTCACAAGAACGCCATGCCTCTGATGGGTGCTGCCCTGCCTAACTGCAAGCCAGATGGTTACTATGACAACATCCAGTGCATGGGATCTATGTAAGTGTAGTCATTGCATGGCAACACATTCACGTACATGTGTATGAATGATTTCTATTGATTTATGAATTATTTTAATCAACAGAGCAAACGTGCCCTTTTAACGACTCAGAAATGCATGGGGGTTACAAATTGATGGAATATATACAAAGACCTACATTGTATATCACAGGCTTTGCTATATGTCCATCAGCATTCGGGCTATCTTGCACAAATGTAATTTCTAGTTCTTATTTTAAACTGACACACTAGAAAAGGGGTCTTCATCACCCTAGCTGCCCCAAAGTGATAGACGTTTTTCGCAAATATTTGTACTTTTTAACACACAGTGCTGCAGTTACAGAATAATAATGATAATAATAATAGTCCCTCTTATAAAGCGCAGTCTTACAATGAAGTCTCAATATAAGAGAAAAGGAGAATATGTTAAAACATTGACTACCTATATTTTCTCAACCTGTCCACTTCTTCCCTCCATGCAGGTGTTTGTGTGTAGATGAACTGGGCCAACCTACTGGGAAGATGACACAACTCTGGAATGTCCAAGAACTGGATTGTAGTAAGTTCTAATTAGCTTTTTTAGGATAATTATTTATGGTAGAACATATCCTAGTTTGTTCATGTTGTATCAAGAGAGCATATGGTGTATGATTGTTCCATAATTTAAAGTAAGCCCCTGTTTTGCAGAAAATAAAGGCAGTTTTGGGCAATAACCCTCCCCCGTTAACCACCCTAATGAGGACATTGTAGATGATGAAATACTCTCCATTTTAGCATTCTTTTGAAATACTCCCATTTTGGCTCTCCTGGAGATACGGTTGAACTTATTTTCTGAATGGATGATCTTGTCATTAAACTCTCTTTTCCATGGATGACAGATAGTCCTGTGTTACACCTGTTGATGTCAAGTGAACATATCCATGACATGTGACATACAGTGTAACCAACAATTATTTGGACACCCTGAAAAATAGGAAACTAACTATTTTGAAAAATTTTCAAAAATGGTCTTATATTTTATCTTGATTTCAACAAAGCAGCATCTAATAAACACATACAATGAAGTTTAGGCAGCTTTTTACCAAACATTTTCTTCAAAATTTGTTCTAGCATCATTTAAATTAACGTGATTTTTTCAAGGTGTCCAAATAATTATTGGGTACACTGTATACCATATACCATGAGTTCATGAATTAATACACTTGTAATATTGATACAAATCTAACTTAGGTTTTCTTCATGCAGCTGACTCACTAGTTCAAGTGTTTCATTATCTCATGTCATTTTAGTCAAATGATGTGGATAGAATAATTTTGTTTTTCTTTATTTAACCCTTCAAGTTATTTTAATAAAATCATGAAATTAATATATTCTTCAAGAAACATGTCCTATCAGTTTCATTTCCAAATTGGTGCAAAGTTTAGTAAGGGGATCAGCCCATTCAAAAGTATTTTATATTGGTTTAAAGGGGTAGTTCAGTTTTGGTATAGAGGGTGCTGCACGAAATAATTTTTTTGTGAGATAATGAAAAACTAAGTGTAAAATTTGAAAGAGCATACAACTTTAATGGCAGAATAAACTTTATTTGATCAAAATCGGTTCAGAAACGGCTGAAATATCAATAAATATATCCGATTGGAATAAATCTGGGGCCCAGATTTATTTGATGATTTTTTTTTTTTTTAAAGAATAAAAAAATGCTTTACCCTGTTTTGCAGAAAAGAAAGGCAGTTTTGGGCAATAACCCTCCCCCATTAACCACCCTAATGAGGAAATTGTAGATGATGAAATACTCTCCATTTAATTAGTATTCTTTTGAAATACTCCCATTTTGGCTCTCCCGGAGATACGGTTGAACTTATTTTCTGTATGGATGCGATCTTGTCATTAACCCTATCTTAACTGGGGGGGGGTCAATTTGACCCCCCCCTCGACTTTTCGCGCGATAATTCTGCAACGCGTGCAGATATTGCCGCGCGACTTCATGAGTTTTTTCATTGAAGTCTTGCGCAACTTTTGAGACCAAATTTGCAACGACCGGGTATACCGTTCTAAAGTCACGTGACCTTTTGTAAGTGAGCGTCGGCCCAAAAATCACTAAATTTTGTGATTTGTGTACAAATCCTATGGAAATTGATTTTTTCCTAGAAAAGACAAAAACTTCATTATTTTTCATTCTAATCACTGCAATCATTTAATTTTGGGCTAAAAATGGTTGGATAATGGTCAATAATTATTTCCATTGAAAAAAACAATAAAAAACATAAGTCGAAAAAACAAAGAAATACATAAGAAATTCCAAAAACAAAGAAATACATAAAATAATTTTTTGTTGTTGATAACCTGTTAATTAAGTCATAAAGAATATTCATGTACAAAATTAGCATATTCTGAGCAATATTTAGTGATTTACAGACAAAAAGAGGATTTTTGCATAAATTAGCGTTCTTCGCTAATTAATATGCGTATAATTTGCATATTTAACATTGGATCGATTAAACGAAACATGAACGCGTCGCTAACACTTCAATGTACCTCCATGCAAAATTTTGCGTGAATCGGACGAGCGGTCTCCGAGATCTTAGGGGGGGGTCAAATTGACCCCCCCCCCAGTAAAAACCTGGTCTGAAATAGCCCAGTTAAGATAGGGTTAAACCAAAGACGCTTAATGGAAAGACCGACCACTGGACAATTTTCTTGTACAAAGTGAATGGGCAGCGCGCGATGTCCTCAGTTAATGCGCGCAATTACAGTCCTGACGTCACAATGCAAATTGCACAGGGGGTTCCCCACATATGTATTGTTGCAGT
This sequence comes from Echinarachnius parma, assembly GCA_037951105.1. Lineage (NCBI taxonomy): Eukaryota > Metazoa > Echinodermata > Echinoidea > Clypeasteroida > Echinarachniidae > Echinarachnius > Echinarachnius parma. The sequence continues at coordinate 25,603 of JBAMJV010003292.1, forward strand.
TGTTGTTGTTGCTGCTGGCTTAATGTGAATGACTCGGCTATTTTTAGCCTAGCAACAACACTATTTTCGGAAATAAATCAGCTGACTAAGCGCACCGATTTTATAATGCGCACACATACGCAGTTATCATTGGTCAATTATTCCACAAAGCAGTATCATGTTGGGAAGAACAAAGTCGATTGGTTTGTCGGTGCGTATATTCCAGACAGTGTGCGTGATAATATGCAAATATCCAAATATGCCATTGCCTGTTTATTGTGCACGTTCGAGATCTGTGAATTTAACAATTCTTTATTTCAAAAATGTGAGTGAAAATCTCTAAAAGCTATCGACTATAATTTTTAAATATTTTTACCTATACAAAGACAATATTGAATTAGAAAAGCAATGTGTCCCCCAGGTGTACCCAACTTGGAGATAAGCTGATGTTCAATCGTCATACTAGCCTGAATTTGCCGAGTTTAAGTAAGTACGTTCTGATCCTTACTTTTGTTTAAATTAAAACTAACAAAGGGAACATTTGTTCCAAAAAAGCTATCAACTATAATTTTTAAATGTTTTTTCATTAATTTAAATGAACAAGATTCAGTACTGTAGCCAAACCTCTGGGTGTACCCAACTTTCTCTTTAGCTCGATTTGAATCTTCACTCTGTTTGAAGGAACATCGCTGCGCGGCCGCTAGTGATCTGTCTTGTAATTCTACAGTCTTTGGTTAAACTCTCTTTTCCATGGATGTTGGATAGTCCTGTGTTACACCGGTTGATGTCAAGTGAACCTATCGATGACATGCGACATATACCAGCTGCCATGAGTTCATGAATTAATACACTTGCAATATTGATACAAATCTAACTTAGGTTTTCTTCATGCAGCTGACTCACTAGTTCAAGTGTTTCATTATCTCATGTCTTTTTAGTCAAAATGCTGTGGATAGAATAAGTTGTTTTTCTTTATTTAACCCTTTAAGTTTTTTTTAATAAAATCATGAAATTAATATATTCTTCAAGAAACATTTTATATCAGTTTCATTTCCGAATCCCTGAGGGAAAATTGGTGCAAAGTTTAGTATGGGGATCAGCCCATTCAAAAGTATTTTATTTTGTACCCATCATTTTATGTCCCACCTATTTATGGGTTGGTAGTCCTACACTTCAGCAAGAAGATTAAAAGTTATATGAAGTCTACAAGGAACAGGAGCATAAATTTCTCTATTTTTAGAGCCCTAATTTGTTACTCTACCTGCTTTAGTTATTTTTGATTTATTTTTTATTATTGCGTAGATCGCTATAATTTAGGAAAATCCTAAAATTGACAACACATTGTGATATTTTCAAAACAGATTTCGGCATTCCAATTGGCAACTTTGCGGCAAAGTCACTTCATATTTGTCTTAAATTGTAATTACTAACTATTTTCCACCTATTTTTAAGGTCATTAAAAGGTCGAAAAAATTAAGAGTTGCCAATTTGTAGAGGAAAATAATGATCCATTTTGCCTTAAAATAGCTCTTGTCCTTGATGGGTTAACATGAATTTTCAATAGATTCTGGACAGCCTGATTACTTTTGGAAACAGTCCTCAATGGGTTAATATATATGTATATATTTATATTTGTTTTTTTAACTGATTGATTATTTTGCTTTCATTGAATACAGGTTCGTAATGGAAATCGGATGTCTACTAGGAATAGGAAGCCCGTGACCTTGCCTTCTATGGAGCAACACCAACACGGTTTCACTATGTGAAACTTTTTACACTTATATATTATATACCATTATGTTCTTGAGGCAAAAAGGGAGGAAATTATTCGGGGAAAATTTGTTTCAAGCATGGGCGTAGATCTGTCATTGATAACTATTCATCAGGGGGGATGATCTATTCATTCATCCCCCCTGATGAATAGATAAGTATCGACGCCCATGGTTTCAAGGGTTGCAATGCCAATGTGCGTCTACGATATGGGAGAATATTATTCAAAAAGTTTTTATGCCTTACAGACTTCCCTTCCATGATCATATCTTGCCGTGTTCCGAGGTTGCCAACTGTGACTCTTATAATCTGTTTCTTTCTTTTCGAATTTGTATATCTCTAGAAAAGAGTATTTGTAAATAAATAAAACATAAATGACATGCATGTTTGAAATGGTATTCATGTCATTTTTAAATAGAATGAAGCTCCATAACCTTTTTGTGTAGAAAAATCTCTTCCAAATTTCATGACTATTCCTAATTACCTGGGCTATATATTTACATATAAATATAAATTGTATTTTAAATAGGTACACTTTTTATGACAAGTTTTCTATTCACTTTTTAATGTAGGAATACCATTAATCTAGTTGTACAGTACAGTAATAGTTTTACTGCTAGTCATTTAGTTTAGCATATGAAAGGAGATTTTTTGTACAAAAAATGCAGGAGTATAATGAAACAAATTGTCCAGGGCCCTGTTGCAGAAAGAGATACGATCGATTGTAAGTTGCATTGTAATACAGAAAATTTGTGCATTTAGTCACACGATCTGACTTACAATTAATTGAAACTTTACAATCAATTGCATCTCTTTCTGCAATGGGCCCATTACATTCACTGTGAGTGATATATACTTCCCCATTCAGCCATTTTCGATTACTAAGCCTTTTAACATCATGATGAATATTGATCAACCTTATTGCTATTAAAGAATGATTTATATTTGTAATCTACTTGTGGCTAAAATGTAACCAGAAGACAATCACAAAGATAATGTTTGTTTGTCACAGTTCTACACATTAAATAGTTGTTTGTGAGATATTCAATCAACTTCTTTTACAATGTAAATGTATATGGAGTTATTCTAAAAAAAAAATTACAATTAACTAATCTATGAAATAAGTTTCCTGTAACAAAGAAAAACATTGATTTCCATGTACTTTAGAAGGTTCTATAAATATAATTATTGATACTTCTACAAATGGCAATTCATTATATTGTTATGTTAAAAAGCAATTTACTCCAATAATTTGGTATTAGGATGGATTAGCTATAACAGATTACAAATAATATAACCATGTATTTTGTAAATAGGATACAGTGTTTCCCATGCTCTGTATAATGATATTTTGAATGTATTGGATATGTCTTATCAACATGTTTACAAATCCATGTTTATATTTGAAGATAAAAAACAATTCCAAGGTCATGAAAATAAATAACTTCAACTCCTTAACAAATTGTTTTGCAAATAGTTTATACTTCATTCCTGTTTGATTATCTAATTATGACTCTGTATAGTTCAGCTGTGTGTCTGTTTTTGGGGTTTACTGTGTGTGTTTGCTTGTATGCATGCAAGAGAGAGATTATATTTTAAGAAAATGAATGGAAATTCTGCCCCCCTTTCCCCCCCCCCCCCCCAAAAAAAAGTATGTCAAAACCATCCTTAGAGATAATTATACCTAAATTGCAAAGAATTAACTGGCAATTAGTTGTCAGCAGTGCATGAGCCCGTGGAAGAACTAATTGTAGCTTGTATGCTGGTGTGTGTGTGTAATTGCTTCATAATATAATTATATATAGTTGCAAGGTCTAATAATCACCATGATTTAAAAAGAGATGAAATATTAACATAGCATATTTTTAACTAGAAGATGTCAACGCTGTATTGGCCCCCTATGCAAATATATCTACATGTATGTAATGACGAGTTTGTATGCAAAAAACAAATGCCATTTGTAATATAAATAAGTTAACCCGTTCCCTTCAAGATTCCGGAGTCCCCATAGAGTTTGTACATAGCCAACCCAGTTCCCGTAAGCAACGGGTTAAAGATAAAATACAGATTTGGTAAAACTGAATTTTAGTAACTAAAACTTGTACATTATCATCAAATATACTAAAATGGTAGAAAATGATGTAACCATCATAATATACAGATTTGGTCAAACTGAATAATATACTACACAAAATTTAGCCTTTTAAATTGGTAAAAATAGTTTGATTGGTTTTTGCATTCAAATCCTTTACATTATTTTTGTGTATGTGTGACGTGTGTATGTGTGTGAATGTTGGGGGGGGGGGGGGGGGGTAGTATTATAATAGGGCTATTATGGCCATAGTGTGCCTGAGACCCCTATAAATAGATAAGAAGAGAACAGGCGGAATTAATTTGCAGGCCTATCGTGTGGACCATGAAGTCCCATAAATGGCTTTATACAGAGCTATACAGATGTGACAGGACCTAATAATAGGGGCCCGGTGGGGTTCTCGCTCCAAATATTTTGTATCAAAAATGGACTAAGAGCATACAAACATTTAAATGAATATAAATTATGAATAGTCATGCTATGGTAAACAGATGGGACAGACAAACAGATGGGAGGGTGCTTTAGGGGCTCCCCCCCCCCCCCCCCGGCCCAGGCCCAGGCGCTGCCATTCCACTGATAATCGGGCGGCCTTGCAGCGCAGTGCAACGGCAACACGGCTAGGCTCGTGCCGCCGGGCCGGCCGGCCTGGCCTGGCGGACTGGGTGGTGACGCGCGCGAATGAAACTGACAGGTTGAAATTACTCACCATAACAACGACCCAAGCCAAACGATACCGACCAGAGCGAACTGACGATTAAAACCAAATATGTCAGAAAGTAGGGGAAACAGTAGGACTGGAAGTGCACGGCCTTCTTCAGCGGTAAGTATGGCATAAAGCTATCAAGTTATCATAATATATTTCTTGGTATTAAACGATTAACGGAGGCACGTATCGGCAGGTTTAATTACATTTTTAAAGTAGCATGTCCCACCCATACACAAATTTGTTGGTGAAGAATGGTGTTTTATGTGAACGGATAATTGATAGTTCTATAGTTATTTTTGGTTTGTGTAGTTGCTTATAATTATTAAAGTAATGTGGAATGTAATCAAAATAGTTTGCTTTTGATATGGCCTGATGTTTGGGCATTCTCTACCAAAACGTGCCCACGAGTTGGCATGCATCACAAAAATGAAAAAGAACTGAGTGAACATCTGTTCAGTTTTACTTTTACAGTTTTAGTCATCCTGGTCAAGGCAGGGGCACACTTTGGTAGAGAATGCCGATGTTTGATGACATTGTTAACATTCCCAGTTATAATGTTAATGCCAAATAACGGAACCTCGTCAATTTAAGTAAGGATCGGTTTTCAGATTCAGAGACGGAGTTCAAACATGCATGCTTTTTTATGATGTAGTATTATAGTAATCGCTCGAAGCAGCTATAAATTATCAAGCTATACTGGGATGATTTGATGTGCAGATGTGTCAGGAGGTAATTCCATAAATTGTGATTGTGTATAATAATGCATGCATTGATTTATGTACGTAGGCTACAGTAAAATACATTATTAATTATTAGTGGAAGTAAAAAATACACAAGTACATTGCTGTTTATTGAATTGAAACAGTTTTATTTATTGTCCACAACATAGCTCTACATCTGAAACTGTTGGGCGTACAATACAAATGGATTTGACTACATCATATACAACAGGGAAAAAAATAATATTTTTATTTTGGGGGCTCCCTATCTAATTTTATGGAAGTTTTCCAAGGCTACTTTTCAAACTTTTGGGGGCTACAAATTTCTGGGGCTCCTTTTTTCAATCTCGGGGGCTACTATTTAGCTCTAATACTGTAAGTGATCATTGGATCGGCATTCGATCACGACCCGATCATGCCGATTTCCGATCATGCAGAAAAATGGGGGGGGGGGGGGGGGAAGTTTTTTTCTTCTTTCTTTTTCTTTTTCGGGGGCTCTTTTTGGCATTTCGAAGGCAAATTTGCCCGCCGCTCCCGTGTATTTTTTCCCCTGATGTACAACTATTTGAACTTTATAAAAAAAAGAATTAATTAGATAAAAATATACAAACAACACTTAGCAGGACATAATCAAGTACACTATAATAAACAATATCATGAACAAACTGGCAAATAATAATAAAGCAAATTTAATAGAACACGATGTAGGAACCCGCAGCAGAATGCATCAATCGTTCTAATAATAGCATGATTTTGCTTTCGGAAATTTGCCAGTAACATGATGCCAATCCCAAAGTTTTGGCGTAACTCTGTAAGATAAGTTTTTATTGACTCTAGTCTAGACATATTGAAAATATTTGTTGTCCAGCCCCTGTCATGCAGCATGTAATCCCAACCTTTTTTTCTCTTAGGGCTAAGCTAAAGTGGTGTATTTCCCGTCATTAGATTCTATGTCTCGTAATTTCAATTGCCATTTCTGTCCCAACTTTGTGACATACACTTAAATATTGCAGTGGATTTAATTAAACAAGTGTTTTTGGAAATGGCATGCATGCACTAATGTAAGATGCATGAGAATCATAGGATGTGTATTGCTTAGACTATCTAGAGTGAATATTTGAATATTATTAATTTGTTTTAACTTACAAAACATAGTCACGTAACTCCTCTATTTTTTATTTTCTTTATCATTTGATGTCTCATTTGTCAATATTTCAAATTCCCTTGCAGAGAAGTCGACCCTCTACTGGAGGGGCGGCAGGGGGGAGGAAATCTGCTGCTGGAGCAAGAGGGAATGCCTCTCCAGCCCCGGGCTCAAGGCCTGCTTCCAACGCCAGCGTCAACAAGGACCTGCTGAGCAGAGAAGAAGAATACATGTAAGTATAATAAAAAGCAAAGTGTAAATAATATGGCAAGCAAATAACTCTTGATTTAATACATTTCAATCATCAATAGTAGGTCTGAGTCAATCTGTTTAACCGATGGTTAAAGGACTATAAAATAAACATGTTTAGCATAATTCATGAAACCATTTGACTGTTATAGAACGGTGACACGACATATGCTCCGCCGACATATGCTCCGCCGACAATTGCTCCGGAAAATGCGACAATTGCTCCGCGATACTTGCTCCGCCGACATTTGCTCCGACGACAATTGCTCCGCCGACAAATGCTCCGCCGACATTTGCTCCGCCGACAAATGCTCCACCGACATTTGCTCCGCCGACAAATGCTCCGCCGACATTTGCTCCGCCGAAAAATGCTCCGCCGACATTTGCTCCGCCGACAATTGCTCCGCCGACAAATGCTCCGAAGATGCGACAAATGCTCCGCAGACATTTGCTCCGCCGACAATTGCTCCGCCGACATTTGCTCCGCCGACAATTACTCCGCCGACAAATGCTCCGAAGATGCGACAATTGCTCCGCCGAAAATGCTTCGAATATGCGACAATTGCTTAGCCGACAATTGTTCCGCCGAAATATGCTCCGGAGATACGACATTTGCTCCGGTGACAATTGCTCCGCAGAAATATATGCTCTGAAGATGACAGTACTTCAAATGGTCCAAAAAACAACATATGTTCCTCAACCATAATTGTTCCACCGACATTTACTCCGCTGAAGATTAAACTCTGGAATGAATTCTCAAGTACCTTTGGTATGAAGTGCGCTTTTATATGTTATGCGAATCTCTTGTGAAATTGGAGTACAATCGATTCAGTAACCATCGATTCATTCAAATATTTTATTTGGCTGGTTTGTTTGTTTCACGTTTCTTTATACAGGGTGGGAGGGGGGGGGGGGGGGGGGGAGGGCAGTCAAGCCCAGTGTTGTAAGGATGCGTGACCCTGCAGCCTGCATCTAGTAGCAGAAGGGGAGGCGCAATAACACACAACACTGGCTTTAGTTTTTGATGTTACATTGGGGCTCGACTGGAGTCGAACCACGGACCCTCAAAGTATCCGAAAATGCTGTGATGAATAGTATACTGTTCCAAGCAATCATCAAGCGAAGGGCATGATACTGGTGTTAAGATCGATCATGAATAGAAAAAAGAAAAGTCTTTATAATCACTGCATTTGTATTACTCAGACTCTTTATGAATCAAGAAATTGTTCCGCATGAGTTCAAAATTTATCCACGTTTTATCAAAATTCAAAGAACTTTATTTTCACCCACTGTTAAATTGTCGGAGTTCCAATTTTGTTTAGATTTGTTCATCGTTCACTGAACAACGAGGGCCCAATTTGTGACACTTCTAAACGCCCCCCCCCCCCCCCCCACCCCGTAAACGATTAAGGCTGCCTTATTGTCCAACAGAAAAGCACAAACTTCCAATGCATTTTGCATTCGTATAAACGGAAGGTTTGGCAGGAAGTAGCAGAAAATTGAAATTCAATAATCTAAGGAATTGAGGGGTCCTCTTACCTCCACAGTGAGGTAAGATGAACACTTCACCCCTTTAGTGACTATGACATCATATTCCATAAAAAGCAATATGTGATCAATTTTATTGTTAATATGTGAAGAATAGATTGTCTTCTAGACGATGTGATCTTTATTTAAAGGGGTAGTACAGTTTTGCTACTTAAGGCTGAACTTTAGTAACCAACCCTGGACAGTTACTTGATAAACTAATGGTTATAACTCCACCATGCTCGAAAGGTATACAAAATTACAAACGACTTAGTAAAACGCCTGTTATCATTCAAAAAGAGCCATTTAAACACAAGAGGGCGCTTTTCTTAAAAGGCATTGGTTTCAACCATTTTCATACAAAATTATGCATGTGGTGTTTTATTGGAATGATGATTAGATAGAGAGATCATCAACAACTATTCCAAAAATGATTTTGAAAATTTTTGAAAAAGTGCAAGCATTTTAAAAATATTTTGTTGAAAAAAAAAATCATCTAATTATTTGGGCATTTGTCTGCGGAGCATTTGGCGGCGGAGCAAATGTCGGCGGAGCAAATGTCGCGGAGCAATTGTCGCAGCTTCGGAGCAATTGTCGGCGGAGCAAATGTCGGCGGAGCATTTGTCGGCGGAGCAAATGTCGGCGGAGCATTTGTCGGCGGAGCAATTGTCGGCGGAGCAAATGTCGGCGGAGCATTTGTCGGCGGATCAAATGTCGGCGGAGCATTTGTCGGCGGAGCAATTGTCGGCGGAGCATTTGTCGGCGGAGCAAATATCGCGGAGCATTTGTCGCGGAGCATTTGTCACATTTTTCGGAGCAAATGTCGGCGGAGCATATGTCGGCGGAGCATATGTCATGGAACCTATAGAACTGCTGATTCCATGAAGCAATCAAATTTTGAGCTATTGTTTCACCCAAATTGTCTTGTGTTTGAGACAAATCCTTTCATGAACATTCACGGAAATCTGGTGGGTGATTGTATCAGCATAATGATGCTGAATTACTAACGCAATCGGATGATGAATGGACAGCACTTATCAATAGTATATCTACTGAATGTGTGGTTTTAAATGTAATTTTCTGTTATTATGTAGTGTTTAATTTAATTTCAAATTCATCAAAGTAAGTAGACATTTCTAAAAAATAGCTACTATTTTAACATTCTCCTTGTTTGGTTACAGGCGACTGAATGCTGCCCTGGAAGCCAAAACAGCAACATTGATGAGGGAAGCAGAGGAAGTCATGGTAAGCAAAATACAATCATACCTGTCTTAGTGGCCACCTGTTTATAGCAGTCACATGCCTATTACAATAGTGGCCACTTGGTAAGCAAAATACAGTCCGACCTGTCTTAGTGGCCACCTGTTTATAGCAGTCATGTCTATTATAATATTGGCCACTAGACACAAATTTTTAGCTCATCCGGCCCGAAGGGCCCGATGAGCTTATGCCATGGCGTGGCGTCCGTCGTCCGTCCTTCCGTCCGTCCTTCCGTCCGTCCGTCCTTCCGTCCGTCCTTCTGTCCGTCCACAGTTTTCAAAATGCTTCTTCTTCGTTATTTTTCAACCGATTTTGATTCTGATTGTTTCATATGATAGGGCTAGGAGGGGGATTTAAAACTTCTACACAGAATCGTGAAATTCATTATCTATGGTAATTTATGCAAATTTATTCGAAATCACAAAAAATGCTTCTTCTCCTTCATTTCTCGACCGATTTTGATTTGGTTTGCTTTATCTGGTAGAGCTAACTTTGGTACACTAAACTTCTACACAGAATTTTGACATTTTTCTCCATTAATTAATTATGGTAATTTATGCAAATTTATTCCAAAAATAACAAAAATTGCTTCTTCTCCCTCATTTCTTGACCGATTTTCATTCTGTTTGGTTTATCTAATAGGGCTAGGAGGGGGATTTAAAACTTCTACACAGAATCGTGAAATTCATTATCTATGGTAATTTATGCAAATTTATTTGAAATCACAAAAAATACTTCTTCTCCTTCCTTTCTCGACCGATTTTGATTTGGTTTGCTTTATCTGGTAGAGCTAACTTTGGTACACTAAACTTCTACACAGAATTTTGAAATTTTTCTCCATTAATTAATTATGGTAATTTTCTATTTGTATTTTTTAATTTTTGTATTTATTTTTTTTTATTTTCAATTTTTAATTTTTTTAAAATTAATTTTGTTATTTATTTTGTTATTTTTTATTTTTATTTATTTTTTAATTAATTTATTATTATTATTATTATTATTATTTTTTTATATTTTTTGAAATAATTGTTTTTCTTTTTTTATTTATTTATTTATTTATTTTTGTTTTTATTTATTTATTTATTTTTTTATTATTTAAATTTTTTTTTTTTTTCCCCTATGTCCCTTCCGGGGCGTCAAATTTATATTTTTTTCACTCTAATTTTAATTTTTAAAAATTTTTATGTCCCTTCCAGGGCACCAAATTTTTATTTTTTGACCAGTTGAAAAGTGTACCACATGAAATTTGCGATATTTGATGTTGCGAGATGGCGGATGAGCGCTACGTCATTGACGTTCTGGTTTCTTAATTTCTTGGGGTGGTCACTATACAGACAGGTTTGATTTGATGATTTGATGTACATGTTATGATAAAACAAATAATAATTATGGACAATATGCAAGTAATACTATGACGTGTAACATGTTATCAAGTTTTCATGTTGACTTTTCACGTGATGACAATAAAGGACAGCTACGTAAATATATCGGCCACTGATTTTTTGCTTGGAAAATGTGAAATTCAACATGTATCCATACATGTATTTAAAAGCCTTTTGGGCCTTTATTTAAAAAAAAGTAAAACAGATGTTGATTTCATGTGATGAACTATTGTGATGTTGAAATAAAACGATTTATCATTTTCTGTTCTATTTTTACTACATGTATGATATTCTACCTTTGCAGAGAGATCAAGAAGACATGCTGAGTCGCTCTCTGAACCGTCTGGAGCTGAGCACAGGTGAAGACCACCAGGCCCTCTTCACATCGGACCCGGTCGTCTCAGATGACATATCAAAGGTATACAAGATATTGGAACCCTGGGCCTGACATTAGCAAAGGCCTGCTGGCCCGGGGCCACCAAAGATGAGCTTTGGGCCACTAGAATGTTTAGATGTCAAAGGTTATTTGCCCAGTTGGGAAACCAAAATGAATAGACTATTTTATTTGTTTCTTTATTTCAGGTCATTCAATTATGATTGAGGGTCAGGAAAATTATATATTTCTCTATTTTACTTGCCAGTCTTGGCCACGGTGAACAAAAAAAGTAAATGTCTAGCATTGTGAAATTAACAATTCAGTCAACAATAACAGGGAGACTTGGACGTTTAAGCCCTCAAAATTCCTAAGGGAGCCCGAATAATTCAACATGTGTTCAATACAAATTTTTGTTTAAAGCGAAGTCCAGTTTCGGGAAAGTAGCCGAATACATCTATATTGATCAATATTGATCATTATTGTTGAATATGTATTGAAATAGGGCTTGTGTGGTAAAATCAGAACCTAAGCATCGTTAAATACAGAAATATCGGAAGAAATCCAATATCCGCCTGTGAAATTCATAAATCCACCGCCCGTTCAGACCTGTCAGCGCCGCTAGCGCTGGGGGAGATATCGACAAGCTAGGGACAAGCCCGTATAGCGAACACCTCGTGTACACCTCGTGGTCGTAATACACGTAGCGTATGAGCGATTCCGCGTTGGCGATATCTATCCGGCCCTAGATCAATTTATAATTTTGCAAATATATCAATTAGTAGGCGGTTTCTTGGCCAAATTTGGATAATCCTATATTAGTACAGTTACATTCTTTCACATTATTGGTAATAAGAGCTTCCATTTCATTTTTTTGAGAGGGGGGCGTTTCCAAAACTGGCCTTTACCTTTAAAGTGCTTGTTAAATCCTGACAAACTGGTTCAAAAAGTAACCCTTGAAAAAAGAATAATACACAGCTTTCCCCTGCTAGTACTATTACAAATTACATCGAATGGAAAGATATGACTGGAATAAGACAGCTTTTGGGAGCTGACTGTGTATTGATCTTTGTAACTGTTAAAAGGATTAATACTCAGTCAACTACCAGTTTGTTTTCTACAGAAATTTGTATTGACTTAGAATTAACCCCTTGCCTATGGGGATTTTGTGAGCTATGTACAAAATCTATATATATTTCAGAATCTTGAAGGAATGGGTTAAAATGATGATTGACTTATTCACTTCGCAGCCATCACTTATTCCAGCCACGAATCTGGCCTCTGAGAAGAAGCCCCCTTCAAGAGGTAGACCAGGCTCAGCATCAGGGGCAGCTAGACCTCCGTCCAGAACCAAGTCAAGGTAAAACTTATTCTTATTGAACTATTAGATTTGATTTTAAAGGCCTGTTTTAATTGTTTTTAAGAAAATGAACAATGTAGGTTTTGACAAAGGGGTCATTTGTGCTGATAACCTTTTCCCTGTGTGTATGCTTGCTGTTTGGTTGTGATAATTTGTTCGTGGGTGATATTGAGAGAAGAATTGGATAAACATTATTTATTTTGTAGATAATAATTCTTGTTTTTAGATATGTTTCACATAATATGTTTGAGGATTGTTGGGTAAATATTTAATTTCAGTCCATGGCTCCGATGCAGAAAGATGCAAATGATTGTAATTAACAATTTTTGCAAGTCAGAAAAATTATGCATTTGAACCAATCAGATTTGCGCATTTAGTCACATGATCTGACTTGCAATTAATTGCAATCGATTGCATCTCTTTTTGCAATGGGGCCCATTTCGGGTAATAACAAAGTAGTGTAAAACAAAAAGATGTAATATTTAGTATCCAATTTTCCCCACTCCTAGACCCAAGTCCCAGGCATCAGCTTCAGCCAGCATTGCTGATGATGTCGCCATACCAGATGTACCTCAGGCAAACTTCTCCCTAGCTGACACAATCTCTGCTATTGACAAGCAGTATGATGATGGACATGAACCCAACGATGCCATCTTTGATGACGTCCTTCCACAGGCTGCTGAGGGCATGGGTGCAGGTAAATTTTACAAAATGAGTTTAGAAAGTAACACCAAACAAGCATAGAGTACAGAAGCCATGACGTCATAATAATCTTTTTTTAGAATTTTCAAATTTGAACTTCATTTTCATAAAGATCAGGAAAAATAATGTCTAAATACCGAAAATCAATTGAATATGTTTAGTATTGGCTGAGATATGCCCATCCAAATTAATTTTACTTCAATGGGCAATGAACCAGTGTACTATAACACTGATTGCTATCACTATTTACACTATTGGAACAAAAAATCATTCGGATGGGCGTATCTCAGCCAATACTTGTTCTCCAACTTGTAATATATATGTTTATCACCTGACTTAGTAAATACAGTACATGAGCTGCCATGTAATATTTTTGGATATTACATGGCACTGTTACATGGCAATCAGATGATAAACTAGTTGTTAACTTTGCTGTCTGGAAAATCATGGAATGTTCCCCTCGGGAATTTAAAATGCTATTTCGTGAAGAAAATATTTACTCTTATTTACTCTTCCCTCAATAGCATTTAAAATCCCTCGGGAGTGGAACATTCCATGCTTTTCCCTCCACCACCAGTTAACAACTGTATAATGTAATACAGCTGGCTGAGTATTTTGCTCTGATGTGGCGAAATATCACTTGGGTGAAAAAATATAAATTTGTCAATCTAATCAGAGGACGAAAAATATGCTCCATAGAATCTAGCGTAGGAAAGGGTAAATAATACAGAGATTTGTGAGTCCTATTATTCTGCAGTGCTTCATTTTGTTGTTTGAATTTCACCAGCATGGCATGCATGATTCCTTATTTTGTTTTGCATTCTTCCTACAGAGGCAACCATCCGTTTTTTGAAGGCTAAGCTGAGAGTGATGCAAGAGGAACTGGACAGACTGGCGCATGAGTGCAACCAGAAGGTAATAGAGGTTTTCTCTGTCAATTTCGTAAACATTTAATTTTTTTATTGATAATCGGCTCATTCAAATTCCAAAAATTAGCTGAAGACTTTCAGTTGTTGTTCAAAATTGCATTTAGTGCAATTGATTTGGCCTTTTAGTCAAGTGAGTTACCATTTGTTGCATTCAATTTAACAAATCGTAAGCAAGTCCGCTATTAGCTTAGAAATTTGCATACAAACGCAAACGTAATGAATTGAAGGACATTATTGAGAAAAACCTTTTTGAAAATTAAATTTATTGCACACAAAATTGATTTGTTTGGCTATTTTGCTAAATTGACTAGAATCCTGTAATAATAATGACAAATTTTCCCATTATGTACAATTTCATAGGGGGGTAAGAGAGAGGGGGGGGGGGGGGGGGAGGGGAAGACTGGGGAGATTGCTAACCACATCCAAAACCAGACTTAAATTTTACACTTTCAAAAAAAAGATTAGCTGAGGGCATTAAACACAATGAAACAACTTATAGGGACAGATAACGATGCAAAAGTTTTGAATATTTTCTTTCTTTTTTAGGAAGAGTCCCTGGGCATGTTGGAGGGTCGAGTGAAAGAGGCCGAGGAGGAGAGGGGACGACTGGGGAGAACCAACCAGACCCAACAGTCTCAGATTGACAAGTACAAGCGGCTGGCTGAAGACACCAAACGGAAGAGTGACGGCCTGGAGAACCAACTTACTGCTCTCAGAAAGGTATGTAATTGTAGAACGACCGTTGGATGGGCTTTCTAGCTGAGTCGGGTCCGAAACCCGGGGAAACCGTTTTCTTTTTATGCATTTTCATTATATGTGACCTTACACCACAAAACGACCGTTATGTCGCTGTGGTAGTTTCTCTTTTATTAGCTAAAATAGTCTAATTTTCTTCAAAATATGAGATTTAGGATTTTGCTATTTCCTGAATAAGCATATCTTAATCTAGCCTCTGTAACATTTTGAGCGTCGGAAATCATGTTAAAATATTATTTTTTGATCTAATAAATGTGATCTTATAACAGCGCTTTAATGGAAACTGATCTTTTAAATGGCCCGTTTCTCCCTTATTTTAAAAATGCTTCAGCTATATTCCAAATCTTTCGTGTTCATTTTGAGAGGGTTTGATTAGTCCAAATATGATGAATGATATACCATTTTAAAGGTAATGACTTCTATTTTAATGTTTTATGAAAAGCAGCACAATCAGTTTTCCCGACTTATTGGTCGTTTTGTGGTGTAAGGTCACATATTATATAATCCTGGTTAGTTTCCCTCTGCTTGAAATAATTTATACAACAAAGCTGCATCACTTCATTGATCCCTCGCACATATCCCTAAGTTGATTTATTATCCTTGGGGTTTGTGTCAGGTTTATAATAGCTTCTGACCATCACGAACATGGAAACGGTTTTTATGGACAAAATACCATCAGATGAGCTTTGCCTTTCTAGCTCAGTCGGCAGAGGACCGGTGTAGCATTTATGAATGTGTAATTGTATCCCCCGAACCACTTCGGGGGATACTATGGATTTGGCCTCGTCGCGCCGCCGCCGCCGCCGCGTCCGCCGCAGAGATTTTCTTGTGAACGCTCTACAGGTCCGAGTTCTTGTCCGATCATTTTCTAATTTGGTATGAAGGTGTATTAAGGAAAGAGGATGAAGCCTATTGATTTTGGTGTGGGGCGGAGTCCTGGTTGCCATGGTAACCATGATATAAAGAAATAGTTAAGATTACCTTGTGAACGCTCTATAGGTCCGAGTTCTTGTCCGATCATTTTTTAATTTGGTATGAAGGTGTATTAAGGAAAGAGGATGAAGCCTATTGATTTTGGTGTGGGGCGGAGTCCTGGTTGCCATGGTAACCATGATATAAAGAAATAGTTAAGATTACCTTGTGAACGCTCTACAGGTCCGAGTTCTTGTCCGATCATTTTCTAATTTGGTATGAAGGTGTATTAAGGAAAGAGGATGAAGCCTATTGATTTTGGTGTGGGGCGGAGTCCTGGTTGCCATGGTAACCATGATATAAAGAAATAGTTAAGATTACCTTGTGAACGCTCTACAGGTCCGAGTTCTTGTCCGATCATTTTCTAATTTGGTATGAAGGTGTATTAAGGAAAGAGGATGAAGCCTATTGATTTTGGTGTGGGGCGGAGCCCTGGTTGCCATGGTAACCATGATATAAAGAAATAGTTAAGATTACCTTGTGAACGCTCTACAGGTCCGAGTTCTTGTCCGATCATTTTCTAATTTGGTATGAAGGTGTATTAAGGAAAGAGGATGAAGCCTATTGATTTTGGTGTGGGGCGCGGTCCTGGTTGCCATGGTAACCATGATATAAATAAATAGTTAATATTACCTTGTGAACGCTCTACAGGTCCGAGTTCTTGTCTGATCATTTTCTAATTTGGTATGAAGGTGTCTTAAGGACGTTCCCCAGTTATGTTTGTGCGCATCCGAACTGCGCAGGTTGGTCAGATGACGCATGAATGGCTTTGCGCGTATCTAATTGTGACGTATGAAAACGTTTACGCACCCGGCCTCTGCTTCAAGTCATAAACAAGGTTGTTATAATTTGATGACATTCAATAATGGCATGAATTTTTTACCACTACCTTCTTTTTTGCCTACCTCCCTTTTAGATAGGAAGTTCAAAACGACAAGGAAAGTATGTTTTTCCTTTTATCTCAAAAGCCTAATACATTTCCATTTACCCATGTGTTGTCTTCACTAAGAATTGTTGTAAATGGGTACTTGACCAAATTTTAATCAAAACAATGTAAGAATGTAGGACTCTAGAGATGGCATTTGAGTTCATATTGATCATACGTTGTGACAAACACACGCACCTTCATTTATCTTGGTTCAATCCATTGGCAACAGAGGCCCAAACATATTTTGTTTCCAAGAGGCAAAAGATCTATTCTATCATCAAATTGGCAATATTACACTCACTATTTTGTTATAATATTTTTTCAAGGTGATGTATTTCATTATGAATGCAACAAGAAACATTTCCTTTTCATTTTCGGGATCAAATACTGCCAATTTGATAATAGTGTTAAGTCAGCGAAATGTTTTCCAATTTGAGGATTGCCCGATCATTTGCATTTCAAGGTTTCGTGTGAGAAAACAACTGTACATTGAATTGCAACAAATTTGGGCACAAATTGTGCAGATATTTTTTCTCTTACTTTTGACTCGTGTTAAACATTTTCACTGATACTAAGCATGATTTGTCCAAGAATTGTTTTTACACTGTGAAACTCTATCAGTGGGTTAATTACCCCTGTTTCAGGGTTCTGTTTTTTTTCCTATGTTTCATTCTTTTTTGGGACGCAAAGTACATCGCGACAGTTTACAGCATATCAACCACTGCAACAACAAACAAATGCAATCTACAATCAACACTATTATAGATCAAGAATTATTTTTTTCATTGGGAGGGCAGACTAATATGTTACAACTCCCCTTTCCTGATTTGTCTTCCTCCAGTAGGCCTATCACTTTTTCCACAATTATATGTCAAGTTTGGCGAAAGAACCTGTCCGGCGGTGTGGAGTTTAACACACAAATACCACATGGGGGCGCTGCAAGTAAAACACACACAAAAAAAACACCAACACATGGACCGTCCTTTGTGAATATTTCCCCACCATATCACGGCAATTTTGGCAAGTTTTGTGAAAGTGACATGGGTTTTGAATGTACAACATAGGTTTTATGAACCCACCCAATCATTGCATCCCTGGATAGGTTCCCGACCAGATTTTGTGGTCTTACGATGTTTTCTGCCGCATGGGGGCGCTGCTAGCACAAAAACGAGCACACGAACCCCCCATTTTTATAGTTTTTCTGTATTCAGTAACCCTTTCTCTATCATTTTGGCAAGTTTCGTAAAAGTGACATGGGTTTTGAATGTACAGCATAAGTTTTATGAACCCACCCAATCATTGCATCCCTGGATAGGTTCCCGACCAGATTTTGTGGTCTTACAATGTTTTCTGCCGCATGGGGGCGCTGCTAGCACAAAAACGAGCACACGAACCCCCCATTTTTATAGTTTTTCTGTATTCAGTAACCCTTTCTCTATAATTTTGGCAAGTTTCGTAAAAGTGACATGGGTTTTGAATGTACAGCATACGTTTTATGAACCCACCCCATTAGTGCATCAATGGATAGGTTCCAGACCAGATTTTGTGGTCTAACGATGTTTTCTGCCGCATGGGGGCGCTGCTAGCACAAAAACGAGCACACGAACCCCCCATTTGTATAGTTTTTCTGTATTCAGTAACCCTTTCTCTATAATGTTGGCAAGTTTCGTAAAAGTGACATGGGTTTTGAATGTACAGCATATGTTTTATGAACCCACCCCATTAGTGCATCAATGGATAGGTTCCAGACCAGATTTGGTGGTCTTACGCTGTTTTCTGCCGCATGGGGGCGCTGCTAGCACAAAAACGAGCACACGAACCCCCCATTTTTATAGTTTTTCTGTATTCAGTAACCCTTTCTCTATCATTTTGGCAAGTTTCGTAAAAGTGACATGGGTTTTGAATGTACAGCATACGTTTTATGAACCCACCCCATTAGTGCATCAATGGATAGGTTCCAGACCAAATTTTGTGGTCTAACGATGTTTTCTGCCGCATGGGGGCGCTGCTAGCACAAAAACGAGCACACGAACCCCCCATTTTTATAGTTTTTCTGTATTCAGTAACCCTTTCTCTATAATTTTGGCAAGTTTCGTAAAAGTGACATGGGTTTTGAATGTACAGCATAAGTTTTATGAACCTTGCCCATTATCCCACCCCTAACAGAAAACGTCCCTGAGAAGGATTTTTAGGATATTGGTGTTTTCTGCCGCGTGAGGGCGCTGCTAGCAAGATTGAGAGCATACACCCCCAACTTTAAATTTTTTTTCCTCGTTTTGGATACCTTTCTCTACAATTCTCCCAAGTTTGGAGAAAATTACGTGGATTTTTAAAGAATTATGGGGATTTAAGTTTGCTATTGGACATTTTGTTGCCTATCATGGCCTTGATCCTGTAACGCTATCATTCTATACTGGACTTCAGATTGCCATATTCTTCAGAGTCCCGTAGAAGAAAAACAAGCACACGAACCTATGGTTTTATTTGCATATTTGGGCTTCGGATGGGTCAAAGTTACGGTATGGAAAGTTTGAAGAAACTGACATGGACTTCACTTTAACTGGGGAACGTCCTTAAGGAAAGAGGATGAAGCCTTTAGATTTTGGTGTGGGGCGGAGTCCTGGTTGCCATGGTAACCATGATATAAAGAAATAGTTAAGATTACCTTGTGAACGCTCTACAGGTCCGAGTTCTTGTCCGATCATTTTCTAATTTGGTATGAAGGTGTCTTAAGGAAAGAGGATGAAGCCTATTGATTTTGGTGTGGGGCGGAGTCCTGGTTGCCATGGTAACCATGATATAAAGAAATAGTTAAGATTACCTTGTGAACGCTCTACAGGTCCGAGTTCTTGTCCGATCATTTTCTAATTTGGTATGAAGGTGTATTAAGGAAAGAGGATGAAGCCTTTTGATTTTGGTGTGGGGCGGAGTCCTGGTTGCCATGGTAACCATGATATAAAGAAATAGTTAAGATT
The DNA here is from genome assembly GCA_037951105.1 of Echinarachnius parma. Taxonomy (NCBI): domain Eukaryota; kingdom Metazoa; phylum Echinodermata; class Echinoidea; order Clypeasteroida; family Echinarachniidae; genus Echinarachnius; species Echinarachnius parma. The sequence continues at coordinate 45,426 of JBAMJV010003292.1, forward strand.
ACCTTGTGAACGCTCTATAGATCCGAGTTCTTGTCTGATCATTTTCTAATTTGGTATGAAGGTGTATTAAGGAAAGAGGATGAAGCCTATTGATTTTGGTGTGGGGCGGAGTCCTGGTTGCCATGGTAACCATGATAACCATGATATAAAGAAATAGTTAAGATTACCATGTGAACGCTCTACAGGTCCGAGTTCTTGTCCGATCATTTTCTTATTTGGTATGAAGGTGTATTAAGGAAAGAGGATGAAGCCTATTGATTTTGGTGTGGGGCGGATTCATGGTTGCCATGGTAACCATGATATAAAGAAATAGTTAAGATTACCTTGTGACCGCTCTACAGGTCCGAGTTCTTGTCCGATTATTTTCTTATTTGGTATGAAGTAGGCTTGGGCGGTTCTGCCCCAGCTTGGAGTCGATTCTGATTCCATACCCATGTCTCGGTTCCGAGAAGAATCGGTTCTGAGATCGTATAGCGTACATGTACACATAACTCATACAATCACACAATCAGCTCTGTGTATGTGAGAAGGTAACTCGCCGGATCGCCTACCGCGCTGGCGATCCAGTTCTAACAAAAATTGTTAAAATGCAGTGCGTTTGTAATCGAGGTAAATCTGAACAGTTTGATATCATTTTTCCGTAGAAATCATTTTAGAAATGCAAAAAAGTAATTGATTTAGGAATCTGGTTTATTTAAGAGGATTTGGGGCCACAAATGCACTGCATTTTAACCATTTTTTTTTAGAACTGGATCGCTTGAATTGCGAATTGCATGCATGCGTACGTATATGCGCTGTACACGTACGAACGCCAGCGTTGTTTTCTTGAAATAAATAAGACGGGACCGGTGCGGGAGAGACCGGGAGAGACTGTGTCTGTGCGAGACACGGCAGTTCCATGCGTTTGCGCGAAATAGTTTGATTCTATTCTGATTAGAACCGAGGAGAGTCGGCATAAGAGATCGACTCTCTTGAAACCGACTCGTTCTTGCGCGCGATCTCCCTTCCCCGCGAGTCGATTATTCACAGAATCGGTACAGTTTTGCACGTGTACCAGTAGTATCGATTACTCGGTTCTGCGCTATTCAGGAGTCGACCGTTGATTCCTATTTCTGGAATCGGGTAGAATCGAGTAATCGGTTCTGACGCCCAAGCCTAGTATGAAGGTGTATTAAGGAAACAGGATGAAGCCTATTGATTTTGGTGTTGGGTGGAGTCACGGTTGCCATGGTAATGCTAAGATTACCTTGTGAACGCTCTACAGGTCCAAGTTCTTGTCCGATCATTTTCTTATTTGGTATAAAGGTGTATTAAGGAAAGAGGATGGAGCCTATTGATTTTGGTGTGGGGCGGATTCATGGTTGCCATGGTAACCATGATATAAAGAAATAGTTAAGATTACCTTGTGACCGCTCTACAGGTCCGAGTTCTTGTCCGATTATTTTCTTATTTGGTATGAAGTAGGCTTGGGCGGTTCTGCCCCAGCTTGGAGTCGATTCTGATTCCATACCCATGTCTCGGTTCCGAGAAGAATCGGTTCTGAGATCGTATAGCGTACATGTACACATAACTCATACAATCACACAATCAGCTCTGTGTATGTGAGAAGGTAACTCGCCGGATCGCCTACCGCGCTGGCGATCCAGTTCTAACAAAAATTGTTAAAATGCAGTGCGTTTGTAATCGAGGTAAATCTGAACAGTTTGATATCATTTTTCCGTAGAAATCATTTTAGCCTAGTATGAAGGTGTATTAAGGAAACAGGATGAAGCCTATTGATTTTGGTGTTGGGTGGAGTCACGGTTGCCATGGTAATGCTAAGATTACCTTGTGAACGCTCTACAGGTCCAAGTTCTTGTCCGATCATTTTCTTATTTGGTATAAAGGTGTATTAAGGAAAGAGGATGGAGCCTATTGATTTTGGTGTGGGGCGGATTTACGGTTGCCATGGTAACAGTGATATAAAAAAATAGTAAAGATTACTTTGTGAACACTCTACAGGTTCAAGTTTTTGTTCGATCATTTTTTAATGAAGGTGTATTAAGGAAAAGGTATGAAGCCTATTTTGGCGTGGGTTTTTTTTTAGTTTCATATTTGTTTCTACTTGCATGTTTCAAGTGTTAAAATAAAAAAGAGGCCCAAAGTTAGAGCCTATTGGCACCCGTCATATACTTCACAGCAATATATTTCTATCTCTGCTATTTTTAACTTCCAATGTTATTCAGAGTTTGGAATACTGCAAAACAACCATCGAAAATAATTCGAAGCAAATATTTATAAATTATTCTTGTATAAAATTCAAGGTTTCAAAGAAAACAAATCTGCAGTGAGTATATGAATTGTGATCCGCGTCCACGACGTGGGTGCCGGTAACATTTTGCACTTACATGAATTAGTACTCACTACTGTACATAAACTGAGTGCAAAGTGGCTGAAGGATCACAGTGTTTTGTGTTCTCTTCAATTTTAGGCATGCTTCTTTGCATTTAATTGCATTATGGTCAAATATTTTTCAAAACTAACTCTTCTTCCCACAAATTATGTTGTGTTATTTCTCTTTCTCAATATTTTGTCATCAATAATAAAATGTTTGCTTCCTTCATTATGCTAATCTTCAATACCTGAACCATAACTTCTAACAAATCTAATTTTCACACACAAACAATATCACTGTGCTAGAAATAACTCAAATGTGTTACAAAAAATGTCTTTTAGCTCTTGAATTATTCAATTTATCAATAACTTGTTTTCAAGATTTTAAAATGACTGTTCTTATTTAATAAGTTTTTATAAATGACATGTTGAGCATTCAGTTCTCATATTTGCATCATTTTTATGCATGCTAAATGAGTGTTCTCATTTAATAAGTTTTTATAATTTCCACATTACACATGTTGTGTGTAAGAGATTTAGGTTCAGACATCAAATCCAGAAATACATGTCTAAAAAGTACCAGGGCCATGCACAATTATTGCAAATATCTCAGCTGAGGGATGAAAAGAAAGATCAGGGGATCTACTTTGCATAGGTATAGATTGTTAGAATGAGAAAAAAATGAAGTAATATTTTCAATAAATCCATTATCAAACAGCAAATTAATTAATACTTGAGTCATTTGAAAACTTACTTGACATTAAAATAATGTTTTTTAAACTGAATGAGATATATGATTCTCTAGAGACTCTAGTACACTTGAATACTGATCCCCCTATAATTGATAAACAAATCCAAGTATAACACCTTGTTCAAAACCCTAAACAATGACGATTGGCTGCAATTGTTTTTAACTGCTGCATAATGTAAGAGCCTGTTACATATGCCATTATATCCCTCATAAGATCGTTTTACCATTGTATTTGACAAATGATAGTTTTGGACAACACGCGCAATCCCCGCGCAATCATGTGACCGGGCTGTTAGCAAAAAATTAACACTAAAAGTTCGTTACGCGTTCGTCCCATAGATCATGTGTTTAAGCAAAATGCACACGCGATCAAATTTGTGCATCACTCTATGGCGCACACGTTCTAGTCACGTGATTGACATTACTGGTAAAAACTAACACCCTGGGAAGAAGAACGCCAAGACAGCCAATAAGCACATCCGTGGGAGCGCTAGCACGCATTCATCGCGTATGTGCGCAACTGCCAGCGCGTTGGTGCGCACTCAGTTTTGCGTCTTTGTGATTGTGTGCGCAAAATAACAATGACTTTAAGCGTATTAGATGCGCCGTGGTTCTGGAGGCTCATACTGGCTTCATTAATGTCGATTGATTTTTATATCAAAATTTACAAGCGATTTTATGAAATATTCAGAGATAATCACTTATTTTGCTATAAGCTGAACACAATCACTGATATTGATGAGTGATATAAAACAACTAACGAATGTGCTTGATTGTGATAGGCAATCTATTACCTCGGTGGGCTCAAAATGACTATTACCCTCAGCTACGCTTCGGGTAATAATCATTTTGAGCCCACCTCGGTAATAGATTTGACTATCACAAGAAGCCCATTCGTTAGTTGTATAATATTAATGAGCTCCGCAAGTTAGCAAAGGCCTCGCCGCTGACGCGGCTCAGTCCAGCGATCACTGCTGTAAGCGCACATCGCCTTGTCTATTAATCAGACCCTGCTCGGAGGACAAACAGCGCGCGAGGCCTTGCCCAAAGGCTACTGCCAGCCTAGTAGAACAACGTACACCACCAAACTTGTTCAGTTCACAATATTACAACCCACAAAAGTGCAATGCAATTGGTTCGGGGGATACATGTGCTCGGCTGCGCGACCCGCCGAGCGCGCAATTTCTAGTTCATGAACTAAAAACAAAGTATTGTAGTAATGGTAGATCAATTACCAGCTTTATCAATGCTTGTTTGTTCAGGAAATGGATGAGATCAAACGGAGCCAGAAGAAGTCTGCCACCACACAGAGCGCCACGGAGGTCAGACTGAACAGGGCGCTGGAGGAGGCGGAGAAATACAAGGCGGATTTACAGCGCATGAAGAACTCTTCGAGGGTAAGTAATGTTCAAAGTTAGATTTTACCCAGAAAAGATGGTGGCTTATTAGACCCCACCCCTCTTCCGATTATTCCCAAGTACCCCGCTCCTTGTAGATTACATTGGAAAGTATGCGCATGTCAACATTTTCTTGGGACAGGGCTGATAATATTTGAGATCTTGCAGTCCATAGAAAGTCAGGAAAAGTCTTTTTCAGGTTAAAAGACTATTTTTTTGGTAAAATTGCATGTTGGGAGTGTTCGTCAGAGTCCCCAACAAAATAATATGTTCCATATGTTTTACATTGTGTCTTGGCTCAGAGTCTCGAGTCACCGCGGACCATCAAAAGCAGTCTCGAGTCCAGCCTCGATGGAGAAATCCACGTTATATTTGTTATTAAAATAACTATCATTCAGGTCATTTTTGGCTTTTTGCCCTGACAAAGATTTGCTGGGATCAAATGCTAGGGTCCTCACTGACTCTCATTTTTTTTTTATTAAACTGGCAATTTTTTAAAGTACCTAAGCAGTTTACAGCAATATTCCCCCCCCCCCCCCCCCCAAATATGATTCTCCATACAGGAATCATCGGAGAGAGAGAGGATCAGCTGAAGGTGAAGAATAAGAGACTAGAGAAACAGAAGATGAGCTCAGAAGGAACAATGATACAATATGTTGGGCAAGCAGAAACTTGGGTTATTGTTATAATAATCATAAATATAACTCTGCATACATGAATCGTAGGGAGGGCGAGAGGAGGTGTGTAGAGTAGCTGATAGCAAAGAATAAGGGACTAGAGAAACAGAAGAATGAGCTCTGAAGGAACAATGTTACAATATGTTGGGTATGCAGAAGCTCAGGTTATTATTGTTATTATTGTTATTATGATAACTATTATTGTCCATACAGGAATCGTCGGAGGGAGAGAGGAGGCGTGTAGAACAGCTGATGGCAGAGAATAAGCGACTAGAGAAACAGAAGAATGAGCTCATGTCAGGATTCAAGAAGCAGCTCAAGCTCATCGATGTCCTCAAGAGGCAGAAGGTATATTACTTGCTTTAATATAGTTACACATTGACTCCACTCAACTTTTTTAAATTTGTTTTTGTTTGCCTATATGCTTTAAATTGTTATGATTCTCAATCTTTGTCATTGTATTCAAGTTGAGTCCTAGAACTTTTACAAATGCTGCTATTGAAAACAGATCATACTGGTTTTTGGACAGATGAAGTTAAAAAATGGAAGAGCTGGCGCCATCTAAGAAGTTGGACAAGTAGTGATGGATTATAATTTATGGTGTATGATATTGTGATAATAAGGTTATTTGTGGAATCCATGAATATTCATGCATATTCAATAAATCATTATCAGCTTTTAAAAAAAACACTTTCAAACTATTTTCCCCCTTTTTTTAACAGATGCACATAGAAGCTGCCAAGATGCTGACTTTCACAGAGGAGGAGTTTGTGAAGGCTCTTGAATGGGGAAGCTAGCAATGGACTGCATGAAAGGACTTATATGAAGAAGATAGTGAACATTCATGTACCTCTTTCATCATACATGTATATAAGCTCGTGGAGGAATGAGCAGAAAGCTTGTTCAATGTTTGTTAATTGTTTAGCTACAATGCATCTGTAGGGAGGAACACAAGATTGTATGATGTGTCTGTTTAAAGACAATTTTTATGTCATATTGAGGATGAAGAGGAGCATGAATGGGAAGCAAATGGCACTTGATACGTGATACAAGCAGTACAAGGTTTCACTCTTAGCGATAGTTGAAGAACAGTACTTGATTGGAATCGTACATAGCAGAGAGTGGATACGGGTGGCACACAGCATCAGGCATACTAGTTTGTTTAGACTTGCACTAAGAAGAAGCGTGAATAGAGGGAAGAGATCCAGAGAAAGCAACCACATCATGATGACAGACCATGTGTATTCTGTCCAGTTATCCAGACTGGAGGTATGTAACCAAGAAGAAGAAAAAGAAGATGGACTCTTATGAAGGATGGCCCGTACGGAGACTTCAATTTTTCTAAGAGCAATATGAGAAGAGATGGAGAGGGGTGATGGTGTTCAGGACATGTGCATATATGCAGATTCACAAGATTAGTTAAAGGGATCTAGTAACTTTGTTGACATGTGTAAAAAGTGATGAAGGGTTGATGCAATGTATATTGTTGTTATCTCATATGTCCACAGGGTATTGTGTGAAAATTTCAAGTCAAATGGACATTGCATGGCCAAGTAATGAGCAAAAATGCAAAGTGATATTCACTAACTCACTGCACTCACTTTGTACACAGTTTTAAAACTCCAGGGGAGTTTTTCTTATCTGAATACTTCGATCGTACATATCTTTGTAACGAAAGGGAAATTTGAAAAACCGAAACCGGTCCCATGATTTTATTGAGGGAACCACTAGAATTAAAATTTTATTTTGAGGATTTGGACAATGTTACTAAGTCCCTTTAATTGTGAATAAAAGGACTCTTCTTGCTTTACCAGAGTCTGAGAGAAGAGAACTGCTATGGGAAACAAATACTTTGTCCTCAACACGGCCCTCCCTTCAGCTTTTCTTTCATGTGGCCAAAATGACCCATCAGATAGACTCCCATCATAGACTTGTGTGCTGTAGATCCTAATTTGTTGGTGGCCAATACAAAACTTCTAGTGGCCAAATGACATTTCAGGGCCCCGTTGCAGAAAGAGATACAATCGATTGTAAGTTGCAATTAATCGTAAGTCAGATCACGTGTTCTAGATGTGCAAATCTGATTGGTTGAAACACGTAAATTTTCTGACTTACGATCAATCGTAACTTACAATCGATTGTATCTCTTTCTGCAACGGGGCCCTGGTGTCCATTGGCACCCAAACCTCTGCACAGGGCAATTAGCCCTCTTATCTCTAACAACTTTATACAGATGCTGGAAGTGTATCAGCTTACCAGTTTCTTTGCATATTTGAAGGATTAGAGATATAATTGTATGATTTGTTTGTGGATATTGTCATTGGCAGAAAAGCAGCAATGTTCAGAGATGGTTAGATATAACAAATACACACACAATGTAACAGTATAAGGCTGTGTCTTATGGAGCAGTGATCCTTTCTATTGACAGAACTTCAGTATATATAGATGTAGATGTTCAAACAAGTATGATGTGGAAATAAATTAAATGAAATTTGTTTTCGCCGCAGGGTATATTATAATTTATTGTATTTTTGCCATTCAATGTTGGATAAGCAGGATTGAGCTGCTGAGAAAAAAATCACAAGCCGACTTGGGGTGGGGATCACCCAAGACCTCCTGATTACTAGATTGGCATCATAAATACTATTTGTATTGTTATATTTATTGTACTAAATGTGGCCAAACCAAGCTTAATGACATATATGTGCTGAATATTAGCAGCTGTTTTTCCCAAACAAATACACTTGTAGTCAAACAGAAAGTTGGAGTAATATATTATGTGAATATTGAAATCTCATTGAAAGCTAGCTTTAGAACTGAGGGTTTGAGGGCATGTTTCTTCCTCCAAACCCCTATTTAATAGCTAAAAAAAGAGTGTTAAGGAAGAACAAAGTTAAGAAATACAGTACATTGAGTGTGCCAGCTCCTTTGAGTTTGGCCATGCTATCATTGCTTTGGCACTGATCATTTTCATGTGATGAAGTGGGGAAGGGGCTGCACACCCCCCCCCCCCCCCCTTTAGTGTTGCCCCACTTGCTTGCAGTACTTTTTAGTTTATTGTGGAGAAAAATATTTCTATTATACACGCTAGCTTGATTTGTATCATTGGAGCCTAATTGTGTACGATGCTTTGAACTTTAAAGGGACTTAGTAACATTGTCCAAATCCTCAAAATAAATTTTTCATTCTAGCGGTTCCCTCATACCTTGTTGTATTCGTATTAACAATAAAATCATGGGACAGGTTTCGGTTTTTCAAATTTCCCTTTCGTTACAAAGATATGTATGATTGAAGTATTCAGATAAGAAAAACTCCGGGCGAGTTTTTCTTCCATGTACAAAGTAAGTGCAGTGAGTTACTGAATATCAATTTGCATTTTCGCTCATTACTTGGCCATACAATGTCCATTTGACTTGAAAATTTCACACAATACCCTGTGGACATATGAGATAACAACAATATACATTGCATCAACCATTCATCACTTTTTGCACCTGTCAACAAAGTTACTAGATCCCTTTAACCCTTCTAAAGAAAAGTGCTAGCTAGTATGGGGTGATATAATCATTTCAGTATGTCACAAAAGAAATATAATTCATAAGATTAACCGTTAACCCCTTCAGGACTAGACAACAAAATACTCTGGCTGTAGTCTATGGAGAACTCAGAAGGCGTGTTTGAACAGAATCAAACCATCTTGAATGGGTTATTAAAGGTACTTGAGAATAAATAGTAATGAAAAATTCCTAAAGGGTAGCATCATTGTCATGTGATCTGTCAACCCTTCAAATAAAGATTTATAATGTTGCATTATAAAGAGGAATAAAAGGGAAAATAATATTATATTGGCTTCAAGGTGCATTGTATAAGTGCACATAAAATGGGGTATTTTCTTGTGTCATGTGCTCGGAACGAATTTGAATCAACACTTGTGCATTTGTATTGATACAGTACGTGTTCCATTAACCTTTAAAGATTTTTTTTCAAAGTGACATTTGAGACTTCAATCAATCATTGTAAGATTCTTCTGAATAATGTTATAGCAAAAAGGACACTGTTCACCTAGTGAAAAAAGTAAAACAATTGATGTAAGATTGTATCATCTACTGCGCGGCACTGATGTAGACTACAATTGAAAAGCATTCCGGGATGCTTTACAGACCAATCATTAATATTTCCATAATTAGGGAGACATTTAAAATATCTCTAACTTCATTTAATTATTTGCTACCGCAAACCAAACATCAAGGTACAAGGGTAATGTGAAAGCTCCATTTGACGTACAGGTTAAAATTGACAACATTTATGGATCGCTTTAATTCAATAATCCAAATGAAAACAAAATGTAGAGAAAGAAAGAGAGAGAGAGAGAAAAATGGTCTTTGTTCGTAATTGTTTTCATGTCACGCTTGCCAGCTTGCACGTGATATTCACGCCCCCGCACTCGGGCACAAAGGCGCATTCCACATTGAGTATGGTCATAAATAAACCTTTGACATTCTGTCTGCCTGTCTGCCGTACAAACATGACAGTATAAACTGCACTTCACAAACAAGTTCTACTGTACTTGGTCCTTAGTCTCATGGCCCTAACCCATGTGGCATAACATGGACTCAGATGGAGGTGGGGTTTCAATTATTTGGGGGACTTTATTTCCCTTTATTTTCTACCCTCATGATTTGTGTTATTGTTTTTATCAAAATATTTGTGGCCACTGGAGAAGGGGCATTATGTACATGTATGTATGTCATTATTTGTTAAATCTTCTGTTTTAATTTGAACATTGTTTTGGGAAAATGAGTGGGGAGGCACTACGCCCCCCCCCCCCCCCCCCCCCCCCTCCCCATGACCCTGTGGCTATGCTGAATTAGCCCACTCATGGGCAGACGTGACGTATGTGCAGTAACTCTTTGGTACAGTGGCATGCATAGCAGGATAAACAAGAATATGTAAAAGCTGTGTATTTCTTTATATATCACCCATAATATGGGCCGGGGGGGGGGGGGGGGGGGGGGGGTGGTCCTGCTTTTTATTTGCCACTGTAGTAGTGTAGTCTTTTCATAGTGTGATATTGAAATGTAGTGGCATACATGTAGCTAGGGGGCATACCCCCCCTACCAAATTATTTGACAATAGCAATAAAACAAACATTGAACAAATATGGAAATACAATATGAGTGTGCACCCCAATTAGTAACAACCTACTCCCATCGTCAGTAACCCCATGCATAAGCCCAAGCTATATGCCACTGTTAAAAGGATTCATTTGGTTGTGGAATGGATATATAACCCAAGCCATGTTTGCTTCAACTGAATTAATGTGGGCAGTTAAGGTCATGCATTGTCTAGCCCGGAACCCAAGTCTGGTACTGCAGCCTCCACAGAGCAAACAATATGTTCCATTTTTTTGTGTAACTTAGTTTACTTCAATGTACTTATTTACTTTGTTGACTTCAAATGTTATAGCCTTTAATATTAAAGCTTTGATATAAAGTTAAATCTGTCTCGGTGGCCACCTGTCTATAGCAGCCAACCTGCCTACAGTGGCCATCAAAATGATCCTCAGCTGAAAAAACAGTGTTATATAACCTGTCTATTGAGGTTACCTGTTTAAGTTGCCACTATTCTTGTTTTCCTTAGGTGGTCATTAAACACAGGTTTGACTGTATATTCCTTTTCACTTTGGTGACCTAAAGTTATAACCTTATTATAGCTAAATGGAGTGGGGTAATGACCCCCCCCCCCCCCTCCCCATTTTAATTCTTCACCCTTTACTGTGTGCCCCCTTCTTTTGTCACCATAAAAGAAAACATAATCTAAGAAATGCATTATACATGATATTTGACTACTGCTGGCTGCATGCCACAAGAGAATATATATATGATAAGGTTCATAAACATACAACTAGGTGTGGTATCTGTTTATGCAAACAATTTGCAAGCACTTGAACTTTACACAACATTCCATTCAACTAGGGGCCATATTTTGTACTGCCTAGAATATATTTTGTAGAATTATATTAGCAGTTTTGTTTTTTGTTGTTGTGTGTATATAATATGTTGAATGTTTTATAATAGTCCATGAATATGTTGATATATTGCCATAATAGACTACATTATAGCAATGCATTTCTAAGATTAATATTATTTGTTGTAAAAATCTTTCATTCATTCGTTCATTCATTCATTCATTCATTCATTCATTCATTCATTCAATCATTCATTCATTCATTCATTCATTCAATCAATCAATCAATCAATCAATCAATCAATCAATCAATCAATCAATCAATCAATCAATCAATCAATCAATCAATCAATCAATCAATCAATCAATCAATCAATCAATCAATCAATCAATCAATCAATCAATCAATCAATCAATCAATCAATATCCACTTTTCAAAACAAAATATATGCAAATTTCAAAAATGTAAAGTAAGATCATAATTTATGGTTGTAGCTCTATACCTATAATGGACTGTGTTAGTGAAGAGTTAGCACATGTATACCATTGCTAGTGTGAAGGTCGTGCGACACCAACAAATTTGGCATGCTTGGAATGATTCTACCCATAAATAAAATGATTTAATTCAATCCATTACTTATTCAGTGCATGGATGGCTTTATTGGTATATCATACAGACTTGCTGTATCTACATAATGTGTGTGTGACATGTGTGTGTGTGTATGCATGTGTGTGTGTTCGTGTGTGTGTATGTTTGTGTGTTTGTGGAGGTGTATTTGTGCATTAAACAAACACATTTCAAATAATGTTCTTTCTTAGCTCTTCAGTATCATTTTGATAATTAAATCATAGAGAGCAAGTGCATTGATTTGCAGTATAAATATGATGCAACCGTTTTGTCTTGTTTTGTTGAACATTTAAAAAAACAGGATTTTTAAAACTATAGATAAAAAAAAACACGTTATCTTGTCAGGTCTGGAACATTATAATTTAAATTGGTGCGATTAAGCACCATCTTCATTGAAAGACTCGCATCGTGGGATGTGTTATCATCTTTTAAAGACAAAAGACAAATACGTCTTTTCACATTGTCACCTTATTGGTCAGTTATCATAGTCTGGAACAATATCCAGTCCATGGTCACGCTAAAAAACATGTGGTCCATGTTAATTCGTAACATCGTTATGGAACGAAATGTTTGCTATGTGGATCAATATTATGTAACTTACGAAGCCTTGACCAAATGCAGTTCGCTCATCAGAAACAATCAGATTGTTTGGTTTAACCAGGGAAGCGAGACTCCCAAGGATGTAATTGTTGGGCTCGCGGCTCAGTGACTGATTTTGTCTCGATTTTAACTTGTCTTCAGTTTTGCCCTACATTGCTTGGGTTACAGTCCGTTATTTCGAAGGTTCGTTATTCCGAAGGTTCAGTTATTCCGAAGGTTCGTTATTCCGAAGGTTCGTTATTCCGAAGGTTCGTTATTCCGAAGGTTCGTTATTCCGAAGGTTCGTTATTCCGAAGGTTCGTTATTCCGAAGGTTCGTTGATCCGAAAATAAAATCGGGTTCGTTATTCCGAAGGTTCGTTATTCCGAAGGTTCGTTGATCCGAAAATAAAATCGGGTCCGTTATTCCGAAAATTAAATCGGGCTTGTTATAATACTATAAGCATATAAGCATACCCCTCCCCCTTTCCCTCCCTTGGCCAGACCAATCAAACATTTAAGTTTATTTTATCTCTTTATATGAAATTATAGCATTATAACAAACCCAAATTCATTTTCGGATTAGCGAACCCGATTTCGTTTTAGGAATAGCGAACCTTCGGAATAACGAACCCTCGGAATAACGGACCTTCGGAATAATGAACCTTCGGAATAACGAACCCGATTTCATTTTAGGAATAGCGAACCTTCGGAATAACGAACCTTCGGAATAACGAACCTTCGGAATAACGAACCTTCGGAATAACGAACCTTCGGAATAACGAACCTTCGGAATAATGCAACAAATGTTCGGATTAACGAACATTCAGGTATAGGAAATTTGCGTGTTCGGAATAACGAACCTTCGGAATAACGAACCTTCGGAATAACGAACCGCACCCATTGCTTTACTTCCTTGCTGGGCTCGCTGCACGAATATATTATGATGTTAGATAGTTTCCAAATATTAAATTTTGTAACTTCCCACCACTTATTTTCACAAAACTTAAAATGAATTCCTTGCTCTCTCACTCCATAAACAAATTATCCTTAGTGTTTTAACTTTTGTGCTCGTGTATATTGCAACGGGCGTTTATAATTAAATAATTTCTTGACATCAGATTGCAAAATCTAGTACACAAGTTAATATAATATGTTCAGTACGATTTTTAATTAATAATGAAGCAAATAACCACAAATACGACCGTTAGTTTCGGCCAAGCCTATATTCAGAATGCATTTTAAAGTGGAGGGTTTAGAAGGAGACTGGATTGTTCCAGCTTCTTTTTTTCTTCAAGTTTTTAATAAGATCTTCTGATAAAAAAATGTTAAAAGTGATAAAAAAGGAAATGAACAATAAGTTGACATTTATTTATATGTATTATTCTTTTGATTTTCTTTTTTTGTTGTCATGCGCCAGGCGTGAAAAACACAACACAATATAACTATAGAAGTCTAATATCATCATGTGATAGATTCACAATGTACGCACTCATTTCAATAGTCACAAAAGGGTTGGGTAGGATTATTGTGAACTAGACTAGGTCAACTTAAAGGGAGACACTTTTTATATCTATCTATCTATCTATCTTTAATTGTCCCCTATTTTGTAATGATATTGGCTCCATGATTTACCATATAGCTACGTTACCATGGTAACGCCACTTGATGGGATTACAAATACACAAAATATTAATGTTTACTCAAATGAGGTCAATGCCGAATTAGCCTAACTTTCCGTTGTTGACAGTTTGCCATTAGATCGGATGTGGCATTATATTACAATAATAAAATGTGTGGGAATTATCGACAGGACTACAGCCTTCGAACAGATGTATTCCTTGGTTGTATGTGATATTATTGAACTATGTGAACCTTAAAGTTAGGGTCCAGTAACTTTGTTGGTATATGCAAACAAAATGATGAATGGTCGGTTCAGTGTGTAGTGTTGTGATCTGATATATGTGATCTGCATGGTATTGTGTGAACATATAATCGTTAAATGGATGTTATATGTCCGAGTAATGAGCAAAAATGCAAAATGATATTAAATTGCTAACTCATTATTTTTGCGGCAAAGGTACCCCATGGTCCCCGGGAGAACTCCACGTATGCCCCCCCCCCCCCCCCCCCTCACGCCCCAAGAGCTCTGGTACGCCCCCGCCCCCTTTTTGCCTCGTCTAGGCCACAGAAATAGAGTATTACAAATACCCTGGTTATGGGACAATGACGTATTGCGTCACGTGAAGCTTTTCCACAATAACAAAGTTTATGTACTTCGAAAAATACAAAATACAATCAGTGATTGTACTTTACCGAACAAATCTGCTCATTTCATCTGCAGATGGAATTTGTACGCATTTTTGTTGTATTGTTTGCATGAGAGCTATTATCACCAATATGGTGCTACAAAACATGGCATGGATAATATTATTATGCTTGGTATATAATAACTTGAAAATATGATGCCGCACGGAAAATTCCATTACGTAATCTGAATTATAGGGGAATTATTAGGAACGTCGACTACAAAGAAACCTAATCCGATATCATGATTATTTTGTTGTTACCTATAGTAACAAGAATAAATAAACTAAAGTGAAAAATAAGCTGCTTTTGTGCAAATATTATACGACAATGCTCGGGAAACTGTCTTTATTATGGACGTGACAAAATGCAATGCTTCAATTAATCAGATATAAAGAGAGAGAGAGAGAGAGACGGAGTGAATAATACAATCACGATCAGATGTAATCGGCATGAACAAGTGCACATGAAGCACTGTTTTAATGGCATGGCTTTAATAAGGCCAAAGCAATACAAATATTTATGAATATTTACAATATAATACACAATCATGTTATAGACAAATACTATGGAACAATAAACGGTTCTAAGAAAACAATTGTCGACAAATAAACGATGTCAACCATGTAAAATAATATTGCGGGAAACTATTTTTGTTCACAGACAAAAGATCGAATTTCCGTCGAAAAGAGTACATCATATAATATTATAGCCAAATTGTTCTTATGTCACGCCATCGCTACACTGACGTGATGGTATCGCAATGAGACTAACCAGAACACCCTTTTTTTGGTCTCCAGATTTTAGCTGAATAATAACTAGTATAAGGGGGGGGGGGCAATCAAGTCAAACCCAAGACAAAGGAAACCACCAGACCATTTCAACTTCAAAAAGAAAATTCGTATTGATAATTTTAGCGTGATTTGTAATCAAATAACCTTCCCCCCCCAAAAAAAAAAAAAAAATCTTGATTAAGCACGCATGTAGCTATTATGTTATATTCCTGTCCTATGATGTATGAGACCCAAAATATATCCGCCATAAACATGATAAATAATGTCATCAGAATACATACGAGTCATATGGCATTAATAACCAAAAGAGATTATGCATGTTCAAAGTGTAATTTGAAGTCAATTATTTTACAGGTATGAAGACCTTATAACCGTTCACAACGCCATTTACTACACCCTCAATTTTGAAAGTGCACAAAAGCTTTACACCACCCCATTACTTCATTGCACTTACATGTATTTAAACACCCATTCAATGGTAAGGACGAATTTAACAAAACATAAACAAATAACACATTTCAGCATTACAAAAAAAAATTGTACACGGTTTGCGCACATTTTTTATTTTAAAATGATTCCAAAACGAACCCGAGCATACAAATTGAATAAAAAATAGGTTTGGAGAAGAATGGCACTGTGTGGCTCAGCGGTAGTGCATCGGTCTAGCAATACGGAGATCACTGGTTCGAGTCATTTGCGCATTGTTCATGTGTTTCATTATCCAATCAGTACAACGTAATATCGACACATCGATCTAAACAAGTCTTTATGAAGTCCGTGTTTTTTCCCCTAGATTTTCTGTTATCACATTATCTTCAGTTCAAATTCTAGTGCACTTATATAAATAGCGCGAAATCGGTGGTTAGCCACGATCTCTTCTTCTACACTCAATCCATTAAGTCAGAGCAAGAAATAAAACAAAACAACGATTTATTCTCGGCAACTTCACTTTCTCCCACCGCAGTTAATACTACAAGACAATTCCTCCTGTCCAGTGCGGCGGCATTTAAATGTCGTTGCGCACATAATAATCCACAATAAGATGATTAATAAGAACAGCCCCCAAAAAGTTCATCTTTCATCCATTCGCGGTAAACTCTACTTTTATAACTTTCAGAACTTTCAGAGCCTCGGAGTCATTTCCTGCTAAATATGTTCAAAATAGCAAACAAGGCTTCCATGACCTGAGCAGCCCATGATCAAAGGTCCCCTGAAATCCTGTCTGCGCAATGAAGTTCACTTTTTGGAGTTGGGTGGGGCTCGGGGGAAGGAAAGGCGCCATAATCGCCATTTTATTATTCGACCAGGCAAGTGTCCTCGACTTTCGTCTCCTTTTCTGTTAATCCTCTCCATTACAACAAAATGGAAGAACTCCGAGTCATTCACATTGCACCCGTAGTAATTGTTCAAAATAACAAGAGAAGTCTACTATGAGCAACCAATGAACGTCCCCTTCCTTTCTGCGCGATGAATTCCACTCTCTGGAGTTGCGAGGGGCTCGCCGGGGTATGGCATAGTGCCATAATTATATCGCCTTTTCTTATTCGAAAAGGGTGACTTGGTCTCCCTGGTATCCGCTTTTCTTAATTCTCTAGAACTCTGAGTCATTGCACACTAAATATGTCGACGAGCAGCCCATGAAGGTCCCCTTTCCTTTATGCGCGATCAGTTCCACTCTTTGCAGGTTCGAGGGGCTCGGGGGTATAGGCATGGCGCGATATCGCATTTTCTTATTCGAAAAGGGTGACTTGGTCTCGGCTTTACTTAATTCTCTAAGAACTCCGAGTCATTGCACACTTAATATGTCCATAATACCAAACAGGCTAAGTTGGCTAACAAGAGCATCCCAGGAAGGTCCCCTTTCCTTTCTGAGCGATGAGCTCTACTCTCTGGAGGTGCGAGGGGCTCGGGGGTAGGGACGGCGCCAAGCTCATCTGTGTGGTATAGGAAAATCGAGACAAGAAGAATGTTTAAATACACGTTTTGCCTTAAGATCTGAAACAAGTCAAATACGTAAAGGAAAATGGAGAGTGAATTCATTCATCTGGGCCCAGTTGCAGAAAGAGATGCAATCAATTTTAAAGTTGCAATTAATTGTCAGTCAGATCATGTGACTAATTGCGCAAATCTGATTGGTTGAAGTGCGCAAAATTTCTGTCTTGCAATTAGTTGTAACTTTCAATCGATTGTATCTCTTTCTGAAAGGGGCCCTGTGGACATACTATATCTAGTAGAACAATTCCACAACATTTCTAGGCCGCCTCTTGCTAGACTTGCTTGGATGTTATTGCTGGTGAAAAGCTGTTACTGAGATTAGTCATCTGTTATTGTACAAGTCAGCCTAGCTGAATAAGCGACCCGATGCAGTGGTTCATATTTAATTCCCCCCCCCCCCTTCGATAAACATTATTATGATTATTGTTTGCAGATAATAACCAGGGATGCTGACTACAATGGTTGTGTTAAGTAGGTCTTTACGTCTGTTACCATGGATACTTGGAGTTTCGTTTAATACCAAATTTGTGTTAACAAAGTAGGTATCACACTTCAGTCCGAGAGTAAATACAATCGACATTAAACTTTGTAAATATTATGTTAGGACTCTCCTGAGTAAAATTTAACCCAATTATCAAATCATAAATTACAGAACCATTCTATTCTATTTTCGATTTATACCTTTTGTTTTGTTCGAGCAATACGCAGCAATACGCAAGCCCAATACGCAAAGGTGTGACCGAGGCATTAAGCAAAGACTGATCATATCTCACAAATACCTACCCTTTTCTCGTAGCTGGCCAGCATGTGCCTGGTGAGTTGCTCAAACGCCTCATCGACATTGAGTCCCGTCTTCGCACTGGCTTCTACGAACGGGAACATGAACGACTCGGCAAACTGGCAAATTTTAATGAATGACAAGAAAAATGTATATAAGTGTACTTATGTTTTTTGGTAATTTTAATCGGAATATAAATGGCAATTTAACGAAGCATATGCTATAATGAGGAATGACCTCCGTTTGCACGATGGTATATTTTGTGTCATGTCTCTTTAAGAAAGGGAGAGTATGAACATGATGAACAACTAATTCAACCAAATTAAATGATAATATTCTTCGTTAGTAAAACAAAAACATATTATGTAATACATTTACATATCATCGTAAAATATTATTTAAACAAATTGGACTAATTGTTATGAGGAGAGATCAGTATAAACGATCAAAATAAAAATGAACGCAATATTAGACACAATTGATATAATAGAGCAAAGGAAATTAGAAGATCATGTATGGGACACGATGAAGATGAAGAAGAGAAAGAAAAAGAAGAAGAAGAATAAGAAGAAGAAGACAAGGAAGAGCGAAGGATAAGAAATTAAGAAATTGAGAGAGAAAATTACGAAATCTGAGAAGACTAAAGAGATATGAGAGGGAAATACAATAATTATCAATGATTATACACATTCGCTTTCTCATGCAATGTCACATATCACTCACATCTCTGCGCTAAAAACGACCCGATTAAAAACGTATTTCTGTCAACTACAATTTAGGTCAAAACAATTATTCTCTACATCTTCGTTATGATGCATCTTGTAAAGATAAAGATATGACGAGAGAAAACACTATACCCATACCCATACCACATCACATTTTGTACTTTGGAAACACCGTCATATTATTTCATAATCCTTTTAGCGAGACGTGCAAAATACATACAAACTTATTTGACTTTCTTATTTATATAATATGAATCATTATATAAATATTGCTCTATATTTGTTCAGCACCTCTAAAGGAGGTAATAAACGTTATTTTGTAAGAAGCCAGTATACAGAGAAACGTTGATACCAACAAAAATACCCGATCAAAGCAAATACTGTAATGTAGACCGAAAAATCAGTCCTTCTCTTCCGTTTGTTGTTGCGCTCACTACTTCAGATAAATGATAGTATGACGTCATAATATTAAAGGAGACCTCATAACGAAGTGAATTTTGCAGACGATGTCCCATAATTGATTAATTTATTTCTCACATTCATATAAGGCCCTTTATTGCCACAATATATCAATACAACAAACTTTACAAGTAAATCATCAATATAACGATTAGATCAGTGAGGGTATTATACGAATTCCCCGAGGGTGATAATGTCCCCCTGAACCCCGCCCATGTAGCCATGCCACAAAGTACACTGCTTACCCTGTGGACACGATACGATCAGTTAGGGGGTATATACGAATTTCCAAGGGTGTAATAGTGGTTCGCTTGAGCCCCCCCCCCAAAAAAAACAAACAAAACAAAACAACAACAACAAACAAACAAACAAACAAACACACAAAAACAAACAAACAAAACAAAACAAAACAAAACAAAAACAAAAACATGATTAGATCAGTGAGGGGTATATATATATATACGAATCATATTTCGAAAGGGTTGTAGGGTGGCTCCCTTGGCCTTGAGCCCCCCCCCCCCCCCCCCTCTACACCAAAGTAAATTGTGATTAGATCAGTGCGTTATATTATATGCATCACCAAAAGGGTAATAATGGTCACCTTGAGCACCCCCCCCCCCCCCCACACACACCGATGTAGCACCGCCCATCGATATACACACCGCCACTAAAGTGAACTTCTTACACACCGTTAAATCACATGGGTATACAGGAATTACCAAGGAGGTTATACTGCCCCCTTGCCCCACCCCCTCCAATATAACTACGCCACTAACATGACTAAGTACACTGTTCCACTAAATTACGCTGCTTACCCTCTGCACACTGTAATATCAGTATATCAAGTAAAACGGGGTATACAGGAATTCCCAAGGGGGGTAATACTGCCCCCTTGCCCCACCCCCTCCAATATGACTACGCCACTAAGTACACTGCTCCACTAAAGTACGCTATATACGGTACTTACCTTGTGCACGCGGTTGTTGTGGAAGGTTCGGCTGGAGTCATGGTCGCACTTATTGCCCACCATCACCTTACACACATCACGTGACACATTCTAGAGTTGGAATGGAAACAAATTCAACTTTTATTCGACACCTCCTTAAAAACAACAACAATAATAATCAATATCAATATCATATCATGTGTTTTATGTACCGCCACAATTATAGAAACTCATAAAGATTTACAGTTTTAAACAAATTCGAAAAATAACAACAACAATTATGTCCGATGCAACAGAAATAAGGGTAGGTAATATTCATAGTATGACGTGTCTTTCATGTACCGCCAACATTATAGTTTTAGAAGAATTAAAACAGTTACGACCGACATAAAAAAAATAGAAACAATAGCACAAAAATTACTGCTTTTGGTACACAACAAATTGGCATAGAGAATAAGATTGACCTTGAGGAATGACCCGTTTTCATGAACCTGAACTGTTCAGACATCAACTAGAGTATACTATACTACTGACATAATATAAAATAGCATATTACCCTTTTTAATACAATGCATCAAGGTTAGTTTTCAAATTCTCTCGTGGGATCATTAGAAATATTAGATAAAATAATTATTCGTCATTAATTTACCTGTATAAGACTTATAAAATGGCACACAAAATGAGAATATTATTATTATGAGCACCATGCACGTACGAACTACCTATCAATGACAACTCATTTGACTGGCGACGAAAAAATATTAAGCAAATAATTACCGTTGGTGAAGGTGATGGGACAAACTATCACTTCCGAGGCGATCTGGATGTAGCTATCTTTCCGAAGCGAAGCTGAGGAAAGATAGCGTATACATTCAGATCGCCGAGGAAGTGATAGTTTGCCATCGCCTGAAACCAAAAGGTGTATATTTGCTTTATATTCCACATCAATTATTTTGATCACAAACGACCTATAACTAACACAAAGGGCTAAAAAGTTTGGAATATTGAGCGATTGATCGAGTCTTTTATTTTAATTTCGTCAATCCTGCACATGAACAAGATTTATGACTAAAAGTCAAAGACGCTTATACCATTGTCTATTAAGCGTAGCCGCGCGCAAACGTTGCGCATCAGCGCGCTACCTTTCTGCGCACTAACACGCGCACGCGTACTTGCGCGCGAACAATTGAATATCTACTCAGTGCAACGCACTTTTACCGACTATCTAGTGAGTGCAACGCACTTTCACCCAAGATATCTACACAGTGTAACGAACTTTTCTTCTTCCATCAATAATGGGCGAAACTATATTTCATCACGTGATTAACTTTTGACCAATCGTAGAGCAAGATTCTTAGTATGTGGAATATAAAGTGCAATAACTTACTACTGCAATGTCATCCAACCAGTTGGTCACGTGATCAAACGTTGATTCTCTTGTGACGTCATAGAGGATTATCACACCCTAAAGGAGAACCAGAATAATGATATCAAATATTGATATTGATTAATTAAATGAATGGATAATCGCTACGAATATATTTGACTGGAATTATATATACTGAACATTTACATTTGTATCAATAATTAGTAATTTGTTAACATTCTGATATTACAATGGGGCTGTGGGCTTTGAGTCTTTTGCCCCCCAAGGCAAACATAATATTCTGCTCGAATGTGATATGCCTGAACATTGGCGATTTAAAAAACCCCGAGGTGCAACACCTTATACACTCCACTAGTAAACGCACGGCAGCACATCCACCGCCACTGCCGCCAACACCATCAACACTACCCCCAGCACCAATACCACCACCATTACCACCCCTACCATCACCACCCCACCACCACCCCACCATCACCAATACCACCACCACCACCACCACCACCACCACCACCACCTCCACTATACCACCACCACCACTACTACCACCACCACCACTACCACCACCACCACTTCCACCAATACAAACACCACTTTCATCCGGCCACCACAGCGACCACCACCACCAACTCCACCATTACTAACACCACCACCATAATTGTTCACCACCCCGTCTCGCGCGCCTATGGTTGAGGGGAGAGCTATGTCATTAATTAGAAACTGATTACAAACATTTCTAAATTATATGTCTTTGTATAAGAAGAAGAAGAAGAAGAAGTAAATGTTGTTATTTACCGTGACCCCCCTGAAGAATGAGGAGGTCAGTGTCCTGTACCTCTCCTGACCCGCCGTGTCCCTGCATGTAAACAAAGTCACATTGAACATATTATGGCAAAACTAGAGGCGACTATTACAAATTATTCCCTTTCTGCCAATATACTCTCTCGTCTTTTTGTTTTTGTGAGAGCATCGTGCAGTTTCAATGTTTACTTTGTTGAAAAGGGATCATGATCAAGTGTTTCTCTGTGACAAATTAACACGAAAATGTTCATTAAATTATGTTTGATTAATTAAGAACAAAACAATATGTCTGCTTATATTTGTCTATAAAACCTTTAAAAAAAACAAGTCCCTAGCTGTTCGCAAAATTATTAGAAATCCTGACATGCCTGTTATGTATGGGAAGATATTGGCATCGGGATATTAAAAAAAAATAATATTGAAAATAAAAACTATACGAACTATTGCAACTCAAAACACTCAATTTCATTATAAATAATGTTCGTTTAAATCATTTTCATATCATAATTTGAAAACAGCTGCACCAACATGTACAGACACGTTGTGTTTGTTTAAATAAAAGGAAACATATTTCAGCTAGAATAATTATGAGTCACTGTCATGCTGTTGACTTTATATTTCCAGCTGATAACGGCGTTAAAATTACTTCACAGAACATATTATTTTACTTGACCCACTTAAGGTGCAAAGCGCAAAATGAAAAACATGCTTAGACAAACATGTTACGTAGAAACAGCAGATAAAATATATCGGTCCATCTGCAATAATATGTTCTTAACAAATATTGATATTATCGAAGGTCTACAAATAAGTTCAAGTGTAGTGTTATTGGGAAATGTTAACCGCCGACGAAGATTCTACTTGGTTCGAAAGCTAAGAATAAGCCCCTAACTCTCTAGAAATGTTATCATCATCATATATCAGAATAAAAAATCGCTGAACTGTTATATTAATAGTCAAACATATTAATCGATTTCCAGAAATAGCCAGCTTGTATTTGTTTGCTATATCGTTAACCTTTGTGTTTGCCGTTTCCAAAGAGCTTGCAATGTGTTACATCATAATGAAGAATGGAATGTATATGCCCGTGAACTCGTGATATGTCTCGCAAATTATTAAAATATGATGACACGTCCAGCTCATTACGTTTCCTTTCTATATTTGATTTGCTGTTTCCAAAAAGCTTACAACGTCGTTCAAGTAAATATTTCAATATAAATGTATTCGTAAATTAATTGAATGTCCCGTCACGTGTTGATTCTCGAGAATTATGATACCGATGATGAAATGAGCGGGAATTTACAAGACCAAGGAGGTATACCTCCTTGACCAGGCAAAGTAGTATGTGTCAATGAATATAATATCCCGTCTCGTGTCGTTTCTTGTGAATTATGATAATGATGATGATGAAATGAGCGGGAATTTACCAGACAAGTAATCTGATCGTCTTTCCGTCCACGTTGATCATTCGCTTCTTCAAGTCAACACCTGCATGACAATCAAAATAATAGAATAGAATAGGTCTAGTTAATAACTTAATTACACATGGACCGTGTAAATAAAGGCCCACTGAATTAGTATAAATTATGTAATTCAGAGTATTTTTATTTGTTCATTGTATAGGTTTAATGGTTTAATAATAAAGCGACCTTTCAATTTGTATTAAGAGTCTGATTCATTTGTTTAACACTCGCTATATATAATATGATTCAAATGAAATACATCAACATATACTACCAAACAAAAATGATAGAGTACATGAAAAATAGGGTTCACACAGGGCATGACAAACTTGGATTTTTTTCCTTTTTTCCCCCAGGCCTTGGAAGTCAGGGAAAATTGTCAAATGAACTTACTAACGGGTCATAGAAAGTCATGATGTATTAGTTAGACCTCAGGTTTATCTTAAATCAAGTTTAACTAAACCTGACTTCAAAATCCGGGCCATGGAATTTAATTACTATCCGTCTTCTCATTACTGAAATACAAATCACGATTTTTCAATTTATTTTGGTACAAAAAGTACTGAAAGAAGCCAAAAAACCTTGTTTACATAACGTGGTGAAAAGTCATGTAAACGTCAAGGATATCGAGCAGAAAGAGTTATGAATTACTTGCTTTGTGTATTTTTGTGGTGTTTTTGTTCATAGGCGTAGGAGGCTGGGGGGGGGGGGTGGGGGCTGAGGGGGCTGCAGCCCCCCTGGATTGTTGAAAACCGCCATATTCGGGCAAAAGGCACCTCATATTCGGGCAAAACGTGTCATATACGGGCAAAGCCATGTCATATTCGTGCACAGCCATGTCATACTCGGGCAAAGCCATGTCATATTTGGGCAAAGCCATGTCATATTCTGGCAAAACCATTTCAAATTTGGGCAAAGCCATGTCATACTCGTGCAAAACTATTTCATATTTGGGCAAAGCCATGTATACTCGGGCAAAACCATTTCATATTTGGGCAAAGCCATGTCATACTCGGGCAAAACCATTTCATATTTGGGCAAAGCCATGTCATATTCGGGCAGAGCCATGTCATATTCGTGCAAAGCCATGTCATACTCGGACAAAATCATGTCATATTCGGGCAAAATCATTTCATACTCGGGCAAAAGCATGCTAGTATTTGGGCAAAATTCGTGTCATATTCGGGCAAACTTATAATGTCATATTTGAGCAAAGTCATGCTTCATTTGGACAAACTCATGTCGTTTTTTGTTTCATTGAATTTGCCGATAAAGTCGATATACATGTGAATATATTTCTTACAAAAAATAAATTTATTAAACTTACCAATCGTTCCTTCAGTATTCACCCTAAAGTCGTTATCACAAAATTTGCTAATAAAGCTGGTCTTCCCGACACTCAAGTCCCCCATGACCAGGACCTTGAAGGAGAAGTCCGCCGGGTCGTCCGGCGGGATGCAGTACTGGGGATACGGCGACGAGACAGTCCGCGGCTTCCTGCACTGTTCCCAATCCGCACTCATTTTGTTAGCAAAATACGTTTACGCGGTAAAATGTTTCCAGCAAAGACAATTGTCATCTAATTATTGAAAAGACAGGTGCCATATAATACTCTGTACCTATGCATGGGGCATTGGACATGTCGCCATTGCCTGTGCGATATAAGTTGAGGAGAACTTGCAGTCATTTTATTTAGCAGAAACACTATTATAATTATTTTCCCAAATAATCGGCACAATCATTCACGCTTGCATCGAACGATATGTTAGTAGTCAATTTTTGGTAAACAAACTGATTCAACCAGCGTTGCTCGCACGTGAGGACGGTTAAATATTGCTCATTGATGCTTGACATGTTTGGTTTATTTGCACGAAAGTCCATTGTCAACGCACGTACGTGTATAAAGAGGTGGCGATGTTGTAATACGGATCGCACAATTGGTTAATGATTAATTTGTTTATTGTTTTGTGTGGCAAATGTTATGAAACAGTGACCGCTGTCCTGGATGCTATTACATTATCTATTGTCACAACTACTAACGATGCAGATCATCGTGAAAACGGGTACATTTAAGGACATTACTATCGGGTGCATAAAATGGGGACATTTAGTCAGAAGGGATACGGAATCATAATGATATTCGTTTTGTTTTGCGCTATATATGATTCGGATAAGGAAGATAAATGTGATCCTAAGTTTCGAAAATGAATTTAATCGAAAAGCTACAATAATCGGATGATACCACATAGCTGTTTTGTTAACGTGACAGAACCATCTATAAAATATGATTTGTTTGTTTTACTTATTGCTTTTCTTAAAGCATTATAATAATGCTTTAAGAAAAGCAATAAGTAAAACAAACAAATGATTGCAGTGTTGTCCTGGACCCTATTACGTAATCAAAACCAATGCACAGAAAAGGGGAGCAATTATTAAGGACAAAGGTATCAGATGACAATTAGGAAATAGTGCACTGCCGGGTACGAATTATTAGTCATTATATTCTATAGTACAGGACGATGTTGAAACACTGTAATTTTTGTACTGTATTATGTATTAATTCATCATATTTTGTAATACCGTTGTGCTATGGGTCGAATAAATAAAATCGAGCAAGTTTAACAGAAAAGACACGAATGAAATCATCATATTAAGTTCATTATTAAAACAATATTACTTCTGTGTATCTCAGTACTCTAGAAAGTACTATAGTTATAATTTTACTGGGGTGCTAAACAGCCGAGCTTTAAAATAATGTCATATTCTTTGTATGTTTTGCTAACAAAGAGAAAATAAATGTTTGTACTTATTTTCTGTTATCAAGCAGCTGACCAAATAATTAGTCTTTGCTAAAGAGATATGTTGACAGGTGATGAATAATTATTTCAGGGGGAATACACACTCATATTTCGAATGAGGGCGCTAATTCAAAATGACCCCAAGTGTCCATCAACGTAACAACGTTCCCCACTTCCCTGACGTGTTATATTATGAACCCACAATTTTGTCAACTTATTAGATATCCTATAATCTAAAATTCATGTACATGATGGGATAAGCATGGGAACATTTGATTATCATATAATTTAATAAATTATATGATATGTCTGTTGGTTCAAACAAACATAATATGTTTGGTTCAACAGACATAATATGTTTATTAAGATCACATATTATGTATTAATAATTTTCTTTATTTGTTCGCAGATTTCCCTTATGTTTGTATTTGTTTTTGGTTAAATTATTGGCGGGGGGGGGGGGGGGGGGGGGTGGCGTGCCTATACCGTGACCACCACGGGCGTCGATCCGTCATTGATACCCATTCATCAGGGGGGGATGATCTATTCATCCATCCCCCCTGATGAATGGGTATTACGTAAGTATCGACGCCCATGGTGACCACCCTCCCCCATAGTAAGCCACTGGCTCAACCATTATTATTGAGCCAAATGTATTAAGGATGTTTTCTAAATTAGTAGCAATATTGGATCCCGACTACAATTTGATATCACCCATTCTATTCCTGCACATGTTTCTGTTATGTACATCATAGTGAAATCACCCTTTTTCTCCACAGTCTTCGAATTCGATTCACCACGATTTGTGTGAAGTTGCGATCTTTTTTTTTACATAAACACACATGTTGGGACACTAACATTTGCATATGATACAACAACATTAAGACATTTTCAGTTTTCATCGTGAGTTGCATTTTATTAACAGAATAACAAAATTACATTTATTAAAGAAACACAACTGTTAAACAACATACAATTATATAATACTGACACAGTTTTTTTTTTATAATGATTTTGCTCGGATGGAAATCTCATGCCCTATCTCACTCGGATTACTAACTACTCTTGCACGTTTAAACCATTTATGAGCAATTTGAGCAAAAATAAATTTATCTTGGAAGCCAACTAATACAATAACTAGAGGAACATAACAAACAGCGAATCATTGCTACAAGGAACGGCTGTCAAAATGCACCACTTCGCACCGTTTCAGTAATGGTGCCGTCACACCGAGCTACGCTTCTACTACGCTCTCGGACAATAGCTAATCACAAGCACTGGAATATATCTGCAAAATGTCTCTTGTTCATTGGGGAATGAATGGGAAGATTATCTCACATGCGCGAAAAGAAAACCTCCCATGCATGAACAGACAATACCCACCTGAACAAAAGTCACCCCTACGCTTCTACTACGTTCGTTTTGGGTGTGTTCAAAACAAACGTGGCGGTGCCACGATCTGAACTTTTATTCAGGGAGCCATTGTCTGTTCATGCATGAGAGACTATCCTTTCACGCATGTGAGATAATCCTCCCATTCATTCCCCATTGAAGAAAAGACATTTTGCAAAAGGTCACTCTAGCTACTCGTTCCTACAATGCTTCGCCTCGCGCTTCCAAATTTATCAATGGGCATTCGGAGCGTAGTAGAAGTGTAGTAGGTGTGACGGGGGTATTAACAAACACGGACAGTGGCGTAACGTGGTCGGACTGATTGATGGGGGGGGGGGGGGGGGCACACCTTAACTGTGTCTTTATTTTGCTCTAATGAAAATTATGTTTTTGATGGTTTTGATGCTCCCTTATGTGAATCCATGCACACTTCTTGGCTCCCTTCCTAAAGTGCTTTGACCCCGGCTACACCAATGACATTATGCTTTTGTATGTTTTTGTTGATATACTTGCTTGTCAAACAAGCAAGAGGAACACAAATATTTTGACACTGAAAGTGATTAGCTACTGTAAGTACATGACTTGTATACAATAATTACACACATACACACGCACACGCATACGCACACACATACATGCACACACACTCCTTTGTCATATTCATTCACACACATACACACGCACACGCACAAACACAAACACACGCATACGCACACACATACATGCACACACACACACACACACACACACACACACTCCTTTGTCATATTCATTCACACACATACACACGCACACACGCACAAACACAAACACACGCATACACACACTCCTTCGTCATATTCATTCATGATTGTCGAATAAATATTTTGAATTAAACAGTGTCCCATCGGTGCAGACTGTGAAACTCGATACAAATATTTGAAAACGATTACAAATACTGCACGTGTCAATACATATTGCATGATTTAAACCTATAATAGTGCATCATGCTTTTGTAAAATGTAATATCATTACAATTAATTGGCCATGCTCAATACTGATTCTTTAACAACCATAATAACATCTCACATGATAATCTTTCCCGTGCAAGTAATATGCCAATTAAGAGAGATTTGATATGTATACATACATATTTGTAAAATACCACCTATAGTAGGTCATTTATCTCTGTTCATAGAAAACTTTACAAGATTAGTGACATTAAACAGTGAGGCATTGTGCTTTAGAAACATGTATATTCTACAAGTCTGATATTTTGCAATCCCTCGAGCTGTCCTCATTGAATGTTGCCGACAACACTGACATAGCAGCAGATGGACGCCGATAAGCGTGCCGGGGAGATTTCACTTTCAGATACTCCTCGTCGTCTGGCGTTATGTTGATCACATTCCCACTTGATAAGTCGGGTCGTTGGACGGTCTTGATGCTGTTATCAACTACTTTGGTTTGTGGGACACTCGAGACGACTGTGGGTGGGATCCAGCGTTGTGGGTCCGGTGAAGAACCACCGTTACTAAGCTTCAGCATCTTGAGTAGGACGCTCTTGAAGGGGTCTGTGAGGAGTCCATAAACAAGTGGGTTCACAGCGGCGTGAAAGTAGAGGAAGAGCTGCAACAGGTGGATCTGCATCTCCGTGCGTACGTTCGCGCTGAAGGTTGCCCGGAGCAGGCAGACAACAACGGGTAACCATGTACAGAGGTAGGACACCATGATCAGTCCCAATGATCGTCCGAGACGTTGCTCACTCGGACGGACGTTTGACATGGTCGAGGACGCGATCGACACGAGCGAAAATCGACGATTGTCTCGTCTCCTGCCGCCCGAATTGGAGACGACGCTAGCCCTGCGCGGCTCTGGAACAGTTCTAGGTAGCTGTCGCCCGGGCAGCGGAAGGAAGTCTCTGTCGGTATACTGTGGCCCTGGGGTCGGGATGCGCAACGCTCCCTGATCATCATAGGCCGCTAGCGA
Source organism: Echinarachnius parma (assembly GCA_037951105.1). NCBI lineage: Eukaryota > Metazoa > Echinodermata > Echinoidea > Clypeasteroida > Echinarachniidae > Echinarachnius > Echinarachnius parma. The sequence goes on from JBAMJV010003292.1 coordinate 75,607, forward strand.
TGCCGAAGAGGCGGACATCGTTTTCTGCGCTGCCGTTTGGACTCGCTTCGAGCTCTGACGCACTGTAGCTATCACCTTCCCGTAGCAAAACACCATAATCAGAAGCGGAACCACAGTTGTAGCTAACACCAAGAAGATGACATAGGATTGGCTGTTGGCAAGATTCAAGAAGCAGTACGGAGTTTCTTCGCAGTGAGTCAGGCGCCCCCACCCGACGAGTGGCGGAAACGCGCAAACGAAGGCGAGACCCCAAGTTAATAAGTGTAAGTACAATGTATGCGTCTTGTAGAAATCTGCGAAGCGATTCTGCCACCGTAATATAACAAGAAGTCGGTAGATCGCGAAAATCGGAAAATTAAATTCAATTGATAATACTGCCCACAATATAAAAAATCCGTGCACTTGACAAAATACGCTACCAAACATCCAGCCACCAAGAACGAGGCTAGTGAGTGTTATTGGAAGACTTAGACAATACAGACAGTCGCCGATGACCAGGTTGATCAGGTGGCTACTGGACTTCTTAAGGACTCGTGGTTTCTTGTATATGATGGCCAACACGGCTCCATTGGACAGTATGGCAGTGAGAAACAGTAACGTATCAAATGCTGCCACCACAATGGCTTCCCACGAAGGTCCGTTGACATGTTGGCAAACGCGCACACCTTCCATGAAGGAATCATTAGTCATCGTTAGTGTTGAAGACGCGACACACTTACAAGTTTAGTTTCTAAAACGGTTTCCTCTGCAGATTCTTGAATACTATAGATCAAAGTAGCTTAACATTTTGACTGATTTCCACTGTATGGGCAAATATCACAATTTTAAACGAAGCTGCACCTTAAACATGTTTAAGGCAAAACAGCAGTGGAAGAAGCAAATCACATCACTGATACCGCTGTCAGATTGTTTACATCAACATCTTCGAGTTATGTCCAAAGGTTAAGGTTTTGCTTTGAGAACGCTTGTACTTTAAGAACCTTTCGCTGATTAACTCGATCACTTACCATGCTTACTGCTCCATTATTATAACAGCGAAAATGACTCTATGATATGAACAAGGTGGTACGCGGATTCAACTAGTTCACATAACTATTTTGTACCCTAAAAGGTGTGACCGACATCGAATGGAGAACGATGTCGGAGGAGAAATGCGAGCAGTCTTGCGGATTGTTGTCGTGAGGTCGAGGAGTTCCGTTGTCATCATGAAGACGATGAAGAAGGGCAAGGGGTGTACGTCGCGCCCTTTGTGTCAGCAGTTCGCAGTCAATCTGAGGAAAAATAAGAAAACGTAAATGTAAAAACTTGACATTGCAAATCACACATTTCTATAATCTATATTTATATAACAATATGAATTCATGGGAATACACAAAAACATTACCAGAATCAAACGAGTAATAAGATAAACATTTCATGTAAATTGTTTTTTTAAAAATAAAATATATTGAAATAATATTTCTAAAATATTGTTCAACAATTATGAATAATGCACATCAATAGCACTTGAACAGTCGGCAAATAACGCCGTCCGACTGATAGGGGGGGGGGGGGGGGCATGATGATTATTAAGGGATACGCTCTCTGTAATTATTTGTTTTTAAAGAATATGATTGTTTACGTTGTGTTCTAATGTTTCATCGAAGTATTAGGGGAACGTAACCCCCCCCCCCCCCCCTATGTAGCTCATCTTGATGAAATATGACCTCAGAGTTTGTATATAAGTTAACAAGAAATAATTACACACGCACACAAGTGTATCGTTAAATGCATGAATTGGTGAGACGGCTAATCGTTTAGCAATGCGATATGACTATTTGAAATAATTATTATAAGATCGTTGAATCTTCTATATACATACCGTATTATACTGGATATTTGTTGCTCAAAATATCTAATACAAGTATAGAGCCTAGCTTTCAAATCTAGCAGGATACTATTTAATATGGGTTTATGGTGAAAATAAAACGCCACCCGCAGCCAATCGATTTACTTGTAATGTCAAGATATTACTTGACACAAGAAAATCTAGGACTGCCCAACTGGTTCTGAAGATAATTTAAATAACCACCTTGCCATCGATCCCCC
>JBAMJV010003293.1:0-11427 GCA_037951105.1 Echinarachnius parma
CTAAGTAACGTTTACCTCTTCTCAATTTTAAATGATTATGCTATCATGAATATTCATTAAGACCTGCTCGTTGACAAAGGGCTAGATACATATTCATTATACTAGATCCTTGTGGACGGGGCTGGGGCTGTTGATAATACCTGCTAATACTGTGAGAAAGTAGCGCCTCTAGTCAAACTTTTACAGTATTCGTGAAAAGACGCTATCTAAGTTCCATACACAAATTATTGTACATGTACTATAAAACGGCAAAGTCGGAATCGAACCGGGGACCTTCGGGTTATAATACTACCTCGTCGCTAACTCGTTTCGCTTGGTTTGCAGTGGGACAAAAAGGGTTTCATCGCGATGATTTCGTGATCGAAACTATCGCGTGATTTAACACGTTTAAACAGCGCTTGAACAATGGCCGCTTTACACAAACATTCTTTCTTCACCTAATTATGCTACACCGAAAATGGTATAACAAATTCAACACCCATTTAACACAGCGTTTTTTTTGGCAGCCCAAGGGGGGGGGGGGGGGGGGGTTAAACCACCTAACCCCCCCCCCCCCCCCCCCCCCCGTAAATCCGCCACTGGGCGTCAAATGGTCAAAATTATCTATAAAAGCGGGTGGCAGATTCTAGATCCTAACAAGGCCCTTGGTATGATGGTCGATTTACCAATACCATAAGCTAGGAAGTTTGTTAGACCTATACGCGCTCTATGTCTTCTGAAATGCGGTGAGCGTCGATCCTCGCGCACGGGATGGATTCTTCAAACTGATATAGGTGCGCTATTGCTAGTACTAGGGAATGACTGTTATGTTCTTCTTTATTATCGATGATAACATCATTATCATCACACATTTGATAAAACATAATAATAATGAATGATATAATTGGCTTAATGTTGGGTCGTCATTTATTTTTTTTATTTTTTTTTGCCAAACGATAGGGGGCACGTGCCCCACCCCCCTCGTGCCCCCCCCCCCGTAGCTACGCCACTGTTTAACAGTGTAGTGAGTATACAACCCTAGTGAGGACAAGTAAAATGTTTGTTGCCTACTAAATCGTATGATTTGAAATTGATTTAGCGTAGAACTAACCCAGCGGTGTTGTTTGATTATACTGGGATAGATTGACGTGATTAACGTGTTTATTTTGTCTGCAAAACGTGTTAAATTCGAATGAAAAAAAAAGTTTTTGAATGACCGTTTTATGAATTCAAAATAATCGAATTTGAACGATAAATCACAGCTGCGGTGACAGAATCGGAGAAATTGACTGAACATAAGATTAATTCGTTCGGCTTACTAAATTGACCGAGAAATCCTATCGTATATACACACCGGAGGTTGTGAAATATTATGTATGCGAGTGAGCGGAGTGAGCTTGAAAATGTTCTCATTTTCATACCCGATATCTGCCATTTGTTAAATATTTTTTTGTTTAAGAATAACATTTTTGTCGGTGTCGGTGTCGGTGTCGAAGAGCGTTATGAGGTATTGCCTCATGACTTTAAATTCATGAGAACAATAATCGTTCAAACCTATATACCCATCCATAGGCCTTATGCCGAACTTCCCTCCCCTCCCCGCATAACACTGCTAATCGGGCCGTCACAAATCACAAACGGAGCCCGCCCGACCTCTTTGCGAGCTCAAAAAGGCATTTTCGCCAGGATGACGGCCCGTGTCTGCGCGAATACTGCGGGCTCCGCCGCATTTTTCAGGGTTCGGCCGACGTTCGCAGGGCAACGAAACCTGCTAAAAAATTAGCGATTTTCAATTGCCGAATTTTGAGGTCGCAGAGCTCGAAAACAGGTCGCCCGTAGATCGCTCGGGCATTGGCAGATATTCGATCGATACTCGTGCGGCAATCTGACGTTTTTAGACCATTTGGGGCTTTAACATTCGGAGGGAGGTCGGAAGAGCTGCGCGACCGTCGCACGAGCTCCCTACGATACCCGAACGACCTCCTCCCGTATATTGTGGTCCACACTGCTAATCACAGTGTGCTGACACATTTTGACAAAGGTGCCCTTATGAATATTGTTTCTTATAAGAACCCGTTGATCACCAATGTTGTACTTCCTCCAAACAGGTCGAAGAATTGGTACCTGACAACTGAATCTAAGGAACAACTTGTGTCGGTTCTAGCTTCCCTCCCTACCTTGGATGTTTTGCGAAGTGGCTGGAGAGATGCTACTGGGATATGGGGACAAATTTGTGACAACATTCGAGTGTCTAACTCAGACTGCAACAGGAAAAATGTCTACTCGGCTTGGAATAGAAACAGAGAAAATATCAAACTAATCGTGTCGCATCGGCGTCGAAATAAACAAAAGGACACAAATAGACAAAACATCAAAGATTACCAGCAAACCGACCAAACAGGGGACTGTAGAGGAGACAATAACATCATAGAATCCAAAAGTGCTACGACACCATCTGCTGCAGGTAATTCCGCGAGGCATGATCAAGAAGAAGAAAATAGAAGAAAAGATGACACAACGGGTATTCAGCTGGAACAGGACGAGTCCAATATTGATGACCAGCGAGAATCTTCATGTGAATTCGATGCGTACCAAAATAGAGACAGTGAAACTTCATTGGATCATGAATATCCTGAAAAAAGACAAATAGAAACTTCCTCGGAGAATGGGTCAGATCAAGAAGAAGAAAATGGAAGAAAAGATGACACAACGGGTATTCAGGTGGAACAGAACGAGTCCAATATTGATGACGACCAAACAGGGGACTGTAGAGGAGAGAATAACATCATAGAATCCAAAAGTGCTACGACACCATCTGCTGCAGGTAATTCCGCGAGGCATGATCAAGAAGAAGAAAATAGAAGAAAAGATGACACAATGGGTATTCAGCTGGAACAGGACGAGTCCAATATTGATGACCAGCGAGAATCTTCATGTGAATACGATGCGTACCAAAATAGAGACAGTGAAACTTCATTGGATCATGAATATCCTGAAAAAAGACAAATAGAAACTTCCTCGGAGAATGGGTCAGATCAAGAAGAAGAAAATGGAAGAAAAGATGACACAACGGGTATTCAGGTGGAACAGAACGAGTCCAATATTGATGACGACCAAACAGGGGACTGTAGAGGAGAGAATAACATCATAGAATCCAAAAGTGCTACGACACCATCTGCTGCAGGTAATTCCGCGAGGCATGATCAAGAAGGAGAAAATAGAAGAAAAGATGACACAATGGGTATTCAGCTGGAACAGGACGAGTCCAATATTGATGACCAGCGAGAATCTTCATGTGAATACGATGCGTACCAAAATAGAGACAGTGAAACTTCATTGGATCATGAATATCCTGAAAAAAGACAAATAGAAACTTCCTCGGAGAATGGGTCAGATCAAGAAGAAGAAAATGGAAGAAAAGATGACACAACGGGTATTCAGGTGGAACAGAACGAGTCCAATATTGATGACGACCAAACAGGGGACTGTAGAGGAGAGAATAACATCATAGAATCCAAAAGTGCTACGACACCATCTGCTGCAGGTAATTCCGCGAGGCATGGCTTCATTCAGCCATCCCCAACAGATGCTGAGATCCTTTTTAACAGGCGTCACATACGGGGAGAAGTTCATAACGAAGAGACCAGACAGTACGAGGAGCAGAGATGGCAGTGGTATGCGTCAAACGAAGATGTGTCCACTATTGATGACCAGCGAGAATCTTCATGTGAATACGATGCGTACCAAAATAGAGAAAGTGAAACTTCATTGGATCATGAATATCCTGAAAAAAGACAAATAGAAACTTCCTCGGAGAATGGGTCAGATCAAGAAGAAGAAAATAGAAGAAAAGATGACACAACGGGTATTCAGCTGGAACAGGACGAGTCCAATATTGATGACCAGCGAGAATCTTCATGTGAATACGATGCGTACCAAAATAGAGAAAGTGAAACTTCATTGGATCATGAATATCCTGAAAAAAGACAAATAGAAACTTCCTCGGAGAATGGGTCAGATCAAGAAGAAGAAAATGGAAGAAAAGATGACACAACGGGTATTCAGGTGGAACAGAAGGAGTCCAATATTGATGACGACCAAACAGGGGACTGTAGAGGAGAGAATAACATCATAGAATCCAAAAGTGCTACGACACCATCTGCTGCAGGTAATTCCGCGAGGCATGGCTTCATTCAGCCATCCCCAACGGATGCTGAGATCCTTTTTAACAGGCGTCACATACGGGGAGAAGTTCATAACGAAGAGACCAGACAGTACGAGGAGCAGAGATGGCAGTGGTATGCGTCAAACGAAGATGTGTCCACTATTGATGACCAGCGAGAATCTTCATGTGAATACGATGCGTACCGAAATAGAGACAGTGAAACTTCATTGGATCATGAATATCCTGAAAAAAGACAAATAGAAACTTCCTCGGAGGATGGGTCAGATCAAAAAGAAGAAAATGGAAGAAAAGATGACACAACGGGTATTCAGGTGGAACAGAACGAGTCCAATATTGATGACGAGCGAGAATCTTCATGTGAATACGATGCGTACCAAAATAGAGACAGTGAAACTTCATTGGATCATGAATATCCTGAAGAAAGACAAATAGAAAGTTCCTCGGAGAATGGGTCAGATCAAGAAGAAGAAAATAGAAGAAAAGATGACACAACGGGTATTCAGCTGGAACAGGACGAGTCCAATATTGATGACCAGCGAGAATCTTCATGTGAATACGATGCGTACCAAGATAGAGACAGTGAAACTTCATGGGATCATGAATATCCTGAAGAAAGACAAATAGAAAGTTCCTCGGAGAATGGGTCAGATCAAGAAGAAGAAAATGGAAGAAAAGATGACACAACGGGTATTCAGCTGGAACAGGACGAGGCTTCTTTTTCCTTCACGCTTACGAGGGAAGAATGGGGCGAGATCGCACCAAATAGCCGAGCCCCACACAAGCTGAATGGGGAATGGACCGATTTGTTTTCAAAGAAGCTGTCACAAGCACATAACACATGCATCTTATCTTTCTCTTATAACCGAGTTCAAAAAGAAGGGTCCAGGAAAACGTCGGCCTCCTGGTTTCATGGGAAGGCCACCTGCCTAAATTCCAAATGTAAAGTACTCTACCGGTTTAGAATTCATAGACACCCATCAAACAATTCAGAGGCAATCACAGTAGACGTGACACAGCAGAATAAAGGTAATCACTGCAACGACGAACTACACGCACGACAATGCAGAGGTACCAATCGGAAAAGGCTCGTCGAAGATGCGACTGCCCTCGGTTCCTCAGAGACCTATCATACACGGCTCGCAAACATGAGAGAGGGAGAATTCAAAGCTGGAAACATGACAGAGTGTCTCAATACGAGCGTCATCAGAAAGGCCCTGTCACAGGCGAATTTGAGTCAACGTCTTGACCAGAACATGTTCCTTGAACTGCAGCTCATTGCCAGTATCATCCGGGAACAAGATGATCCCCAGCATACAATCAGAGGATATGTCCACCATATCGCCATGCTTCCCTTTTCCGTACACATGTACACAGAGGATCAGCTAATCCTTTTTGGTGAGATAGCGAGGAATCCAGACGGAGCATTTTATTTTGATGCGACAGGGTCACTAATCAGGAACATTGCTGGGCAAAAGAGGGTGTACTACTACCCAATCCTTGTACATGGTGGTGAGGGGGAACCCCCGATACCTGTAGCAGAGATGCTGACCACAGACCATACATCAGTCAACATTCAGGGATTTCTCAACATGGTCCTTAAAGAGGTTTCCAAAGTTACCAAGAGCAGATGCGTAAAGATAAAAGGGCACGTGGAAACCGACATGAGCTGGGCCATGATACACGCAGTGTGCAAGTCGACTAACACCATGACCATTGAGGAATACATGGCTAAATCTTGGAAGTTCGCCAATTCGGAGATGACCGAGTGGGATCATTGTACAATCCATCTCTGCGCGGCACATGTGATCCATCTGTTATCAACCAAACTGCGCAATGTGAAGGACAAGCAACTACGTCAGCTCATCATGTACTCCTTTGCTTGTTTGCAAAACACGAAGACGTTGCAAGAAGCGGACAACATCTACATGCTTATGTGTAAGGTGTTTGGAACCGCAAGACAAGGTGCCGATGTAAGAGCAGCAATCAGGAAACTGGAAGGACTTGTTTCGAGAGACAGCAACGATTTGTCTGACTACACGGCTGAGGCAACCGAAATTTGCAATGAGACCGCAGAAGGAAACACGATTAAAGCCAGATCGCCCTATTATCATCACTTTGAGAGCATCCGAAAGGGCGTCGCCGCTGATCCAGCCAAGGCTTCTTCACAATCCCCGGACAATCCCTACTACTCCCAGATCGGATTAAAGGCGTGTGTAGATATCATGCATCTGTACCCGCTGTGGAGTGGACTGCTCCTTCCTGGACATATGACGAGGGACACTAATAGTTCGGCGGAGCTATGGATGCGAATGACCAAGCACGAGATCTGCAAATCCAAGAAGAGGTTGTCACCAGGTGCATTCGTGCAGCGAATGCACACAAGTCTGAGGGGCCGACTGAGGAGGCGTGCACTAGCGCCAAGGCGGAAAGCATGCAAACGTTCGAAATCGGCTTTGCGCAAAGAAGATGAGTCCCAAGCAAGGGAAAGGTGGGACCGGAGGAGGTCACCCGCCAAGAAGGCTAAATACTACAGCAAGCCTCGGGTTGTGCCAAGACCGACAACTACTGGTAAAAGTAGCGAAAGGCATGCCCCAAAACGAAAGCGGGACGACCCTAGAAGTACATCTGGTAGCGTGCCAAGGCGCAAAAGGGAAATGCCTCAAGCCTCTTCATGTAAAGCGAAAGCTACAAAAGGAACAAAGGGAACAGAGTGCAACAAAGGAATGTTTGACATCGATGAGAGAGGTGGCCCAACATGGGGTGGCCATTACCACAACATAGTTCTACAAAATACATGTACTATCGATAACTTGCTGTACATAATATACCTCATCCTCGCCTCTCGACCCGACATTAAAAATGAGATTCGCCAGCATCGAGACCATACGATCCGGAGACTCGCCGATGTTGTCGACTTATTTTGCTGCGGCGATTTTGATACAGGCAAGGGACTGTGGATGGAGCACGTCCTCCATTTCGATCGTGGAGAAGGCGTCTGGAATGCCTGGGGATCGGAGGAGGACAGAATTGTCCGGCACATCGACAGTGTCCAGCGCCATCTATGGACAACCGTCTGTTCTGGACAAGACTGCCCCAATCCCGTACGGATACGAAAAAGCAGGCAGATTGTTTTGAAGTGAGTTATCATCCGTATACATACGTTTCCGTACTAGTTCAGGAATATTTTGTAAAATAGTTTTGTATACCATTTTAAAACAATTATCAAATTAGTGTAGAACGATATATCACATTATATAAATTAAAAAGTCTATGGACTAAAACAGTCCAGATCACATGAATAATTACATACACAATTAAGATACACATTATACAAAATCATAAGTTATACAACAAGCAAATTATTGCGTTAACAAACAATGATACTAACTTACGACCAAATTAATGACATACAATCGTCAATATAAAAGTCTATCCAAAAAGTAAGAGTTTAAAATGGAATGTAAGAAATACAACAACAAGGAACGGCTTAGATGTTCCAGTACACGTTACCACATGGGAAATTTCATATTTGTTTCGTTATATAAGTACATAGACTACATAATAAGTTTAACTCGTACATAATTGTAAGTACTATTTCCATAAGATTACTTATAAATCATACAGCTACAGTTAGTAACAAAGGGCACAGTTTGACAAAAGGCCCTTACGGCAAGAACATTTCAAGAGAACAAATCATTGGTTGTTATCATATTGTGAATATAGACGACCATTAGGAAAGTTATTTGAATGTTAACTGTATGTTCGTTTCCTTTTGCATATAGCTCAAGTCCAGCATGTGTAACAATGGATGACATCCTTCAAGAATGGGAAAGTGGTTATTCGGAGAGCCAGTGTGACATGCCACTTACTTCTCCCGGTGGCAGACAGAGTACCGATGATGTGTTAGATGAGGACGGGCAGTTGCTTTACTCAAGGTAATATATTTTATTGATACATATCGCCGCGTTCACGGCTGTGCTGCAAATACCCAATTACATTTAACGAATGCGATGGAGATATGAAAGTATACGCAACCTATATAGTGTGCAATCATATACTGTACATAGATATTATGTTAATTAACAAGTAACACTAATAATACAGAATTGCGTTCAAAGAATTGAAAGAAACAGAGACATAACAAGTTACGTGACAAGGCATTTGCAAGGGTTTTTTAAAAATAAACTAGGAAAGGGTTGAATAATGACCATGCCTTTAAATATAATAACATTTTCCCGAGTATTGCCTCCACATGAAGTGTGACGTTATATTAAACATGTTAGTTACAGACTTATACCATTCTATCATGTATATCTTATACGAACACATTGTGTTTATTATCACACAAACAGGACATCATACACATGTGACGGAGTTCGGACTGGTGTGGACCACGTATGGGATTCAAGCCCCCCTAGCAACGTAGTTCTCAAAGTGGAAAACATAGGAGCCTGGATCAGGCGTCATCCTCTCCCAGAGAAGATGGTTCTTCTTGGAAAGACGTAAGTGGTTCTAAGTCGACCTTGAACAATAGTTTTCACTTTGACAAATGTTGCACTCATCAATGGATGAAACCCATTTATTATTAATAAAGTACTTACATCTAAATATCGATACCATCCACTGGAAATTGAATTTTAACATTTACATTAGCGCTTAATATATCACGTTCTCCCTTTTTTCGGTCTATATATCGGCCGTATATACAAATTTCTTGCAGCATGTACAGTGTATTCATTGCAGTACTCATGCTGGTTTCGGGTGTGTTTGTTTTGTTGTGTTAATGCGTGTACGATGAACCGTTTACAAACTACATGTATATACTTTCCTGATATCATTTATAATTTGTATAAAAGGGCAACAATGCGCAAGCTTATATTTCTATTCAGGTTAGTATTGATAGACTCGCTAAATGTGTGTTTTTATATGGTTTAAACAAACTGAATATAATATCTATGTAAAAGTATCTGTAATGTTATTTTATGTATACACCATCGTGCAAGAATAATAATTTAAAACAAGAGTAGAGCACCATCCTGTAAGAGTATAACGCATGTTTCCTTTTTGTGTAAACTCACTCATAACAATTTGCACAAAATATATCTTTCCCTCTTAAATGTCCTTTAACACACACGTGTATAATAATGTAAGCGTGTTATGCTACAAATTATTTTGTACTTGTTAATATTTCTCTAGATTCACCCCCGTGGCAGTCACCTCGTTTGCTAGCAGCCACTTCACGGCAAGGATCCGGGACCCCAAGTCAATGTTGTGTTTCCACTATGACGGAATGGCAAATACGACGGTCACGGCAGTGACGGACTTTTCAGTTCGACAACCTCAGCACCTAGTTCTAATGCGAGAATAAACTCTTAATGTAGTCGGAAGAAGCATGGATTGTACTAGTACAATCCATGGAAGAAGTATGTTCGCGAAATCTCATATATAACAAAGAAGCTGCCCAAATTTCTCAACAGAGGTAACTTACAAATGGGGCCTGTTGCGATTCAACTTCTAACAGATATGGAAATGTTGTTTTCCATTGTATTTTTCCATCATAACTATTACTTATGATATTGTTACGGTGCTATCTATATGGAACTGAGGTTGGTGAAAAGGATAGAAGAGACCCTATATTTCTGCCCTGTTCACAATAGCTTTAAAACACAGAGTGTGGAACGATCCTCTTGGATTGGTTTCTTTCCTCATGCATGTCAGGAATCACATACATGTCCATGGAAGGTATCCTCCGTGGAATCAAAAGGAATGTTGGCCATGTCGAAATGCATGAAACATCCAGATTTTGCAAGCACCGAATAAGCAGAGTCAGTTTGGTTGCGTATAGACTTCGCAATATCTTGCCTCTCGTAAAGCAAGTACGTTTTTAACTTAGAGTGACGCAACTGAACGCCGACATACAGAAACCGGATTATTATCCGGCCCGTTTCACTGCGATTGCCTTGCCCGTTTCATGATCGAAGATGCCAGACATTATAGAACCGATCCACATGAATGTAGGCGGTCGTGAGCTACATGATTTAGCTGCACCTAGTACTAAGCGGATACATGAATCCGCCATCCTTCATGTCCATCAGCACTCTGGACGACCAGTGTGTGGAAAACATAAACGTTCAACCTTACGTACATAAGCTAATGTTTAGCCAATCAAACAGAATGGCAAATTTTTAACCAAACGTATTTCAGAGAAACCTTTAATTTGGCTTTTAATAGAGTTATATCATAGCATTACAAGATTTTAGTTGATATACAGGGTGGCCTCCAAAAAAGGAACGGAAGTCAGTGTCTGATAAATAACACTTATACTATCCATCATAGCATCGAACAACGAGCAATACCCGCGCCATTGTTAATGTGCATTCAGTTGTACTGTGCCGAGAGAATAGGTATAGTTATTCGATATTATGATGGGCAGTAAGTGCGATTTATCAGGCACTGACTTGGTAAACATTGACCAAAATAGGAACCTGACATGGTGTCACTAACATTGCCCTAAAACAAAAAACTGCACGACCAACAATTTTTTTGTTATCTTTTTTTTTTATTGGAAGAGATTTAATCAATATGTTACTATATTTTGGAAAGCTAATTGACTGTTCCGTTTGGGGGGGGGGGGGGGGGGGCACCACCCTGTATAGTTGAAATTGCACACCATTAACATGCATATAATACTAACATCACAATTCTATACAGATCTGCGTTTCTTTAATATGTAGAACATCCGTTGATACCTTTCACATTATTCATGTTATTATACGAATTTGATACCAGTCATGTTGTTTCAAATAATGAAGTGTGTTTCTAAGATCATTACAATTTCTCTACAATAGCCCATATTTGCAGGTTTCTGCGAAAGTTATATTTGGGAAAGTTGAGTTTTGTTATAAAGGCCGCTACACAAGATAATTTGGTTGTGAGATAATGAAAAACTTAGTGTCAATTTCGATAACATACTTAAATTTCTTTGATCCAAATTAGTTCAGAAATGGCTGAAATATCCATAGTCATAACCGTTTATAATAATTGTGTGGCCCGGATGATTTTCAACCAGCCGTTAAATTGTTTTTATTTTAAGCTTCCTCTCAATATTTACAAAAGAGGTTTTGAAATAGTTGTTGATTATCTCTCTTTCTGATCACTATTTAAACAAAAAAACATCAAAGATACAATGTTTTTATTTCAAGGGATAGTTCATTTTTGGTACAGAGGGCGCTGCACGAAATAATTTTGTTATGAGATAATGA
>JBAMJV010003294.1:0-62500 GCA_037951105.1 Echinarachnius parma
ACAACACCTACGATGCTTTACGATACCTGAGACGCATTTTGTCATAATTATGATTCTATGATTTATTAACGCTCAGATATTGAGTAACAAACGCCCTAGTTTGTTACATTTGTGCGACCTTTTTGTTCTACTTTAGCTTGCAAGGTCAGTCATATCAATATGACGTGTGGCGATGATAAATTTAACTCCGTCGTGCAATTCAAACGCGCGAAGTCAATTACATGTGGAGAATCTTTTTTTTGGCATTTTCCAAAGTCTTGCCTTTTTTCTCTCATTATTATTAATCTTACAGACAATCATACTCTTTAAATCGTAAATTATTATTTTATCGTAATCTTATTTAGCATGTAAGTTCAAGATGATATTTGTTAATTAGAGATCATTTTGTTGAATCGTTTATTCACAAGTTTCAAATTGTGTCTCGCAGTGCTTTTTGTAATGTATTATTTCCATGAAAGAATTCTTTATTTCTAGAACTTTAGAAGGCGGTTGGCGAGGAATACCTAGAATCTATCGAATTCGTATACCTTGAAATATTCTTTAAATCATCTTACTTTGAAACATTAACATGGACGATTCCTAAACAAACATTTTCTAGAGTGCCAATGACAGGAAGTAACCCCGCATGCCCTTAGAGAAATAGCATACATCAGTTCCAGAAGGAACAATTTTATTTCGTTACAAATGTTTTCCTTCTCGGCAATGTGTCTCAAGAAACAGGTGCTAATTCGAAAGCAACGTGTAAATCTCAAAATGTCAGTTTCATAATCATCCTAACAGGACTAGTGAGTTGTATTGTATAAAAGTTGACATTTGTTATCTCCTTGCAATTTGCTTTCAGAGAAGACTGGCACATTGACTCGTGTAATGTCTACTTGTGTTCCAGATGACCCCAATAATCGTTTCTAGCCGCTAGCCTTCCTACTTTACTCCTCGCAGATGACAACTATCCGAATTAATTACGCGGGCTGAAATGCTCGTGACAGGTGTGCGCATGCGCAGTTAAATAGCCGTGCATGCAATGCGTAGCAACCGTGACTACTTAGCTAGGGGGAATTACAAAACATGTACCAATATAGTCTTGTGGGTATCATGTCATGTAGGCGCGGTATATAACTAATTAATTTTCTTGATCGCTTACGATAGTATTTGTTTTTCTTTTCTCATCGTCATTGCAGGAAGAGAAGCTGGGGGTAACGAGCGATTTGTGGCACTGTTTGTTCGCGGTTTGAAGGGATCAAAAGCTGAACAAATCCAGAGCTTGGAAGTTAAGCACATGCGGAGTAAATAACAGGACGAGATACACTGGATGAAGATAATTGCTGAAATTAACTCTGTGCAATCTGTTTCAAATTTAGTGCTCTAATTACATCGTGATTTGTCATATGGCTGTAGACACCTAGTTGGCGTTATTGAACGAGAGGATTGCAATGAGCATTAGCAGTCTTTGGGGATCTGAACTGATGTGTTGCGCCAAATATACACTGCCAATCGGAGGTAAAAACAGCACGCGTGTGTGATTGAAGGAGAGAAACATATGACAACATCCTTGCGGAAAGTATGATTAAGTACGCATTGTCTAACTGACACTACGCGCAAGCCAGAATGACGTACGCAGAAGGCAATATGGACTCCGCAGCACCCGCCGCCGTTGACGCGGCTGGTGCAATGCTGCGATCAGCAATGGCGTCAGATTACAGCAGTGTCGTCATGGCGGCCAATGGTAGCTTGATGAACGCCTCGGACTTTTCCTCCTACGACTCAGGGTCGTACTCGGCGTCGTCCGAGTACATCGGCGGACAGTGCCTAGATGGACTACGCCGTGTCGGAGGGCGTCAAGGTAGTCCTCACCGTGTCTTTCGTCCTCACCATCGTCGTGAGCGGGGTGGGCAAACTCGACTGCTCTGCTTCCTCATCGTGCGGCATCGCGGCCTCCGAGCGTCACGAACTTACTGATCGCAAACCTGGCCGGGTTCGACGCCATGGTGCGCGGTTTTGCGCGCCGGCTGACGCTGCATTTTTTCTGGTGGGGGATTGGACCATGCCCATTGCCTGTGCCCCATCGTGGGGACCATCAAGAGTGTGTCCCTCTACGTGTCGGTCAACACACTGCTGGTTCATTGCCTATTGACAGGGTAAGACATGAAATTAAACCCATTACCTAAGCTAAACGGGGAAACCTGGTGCACGTGTCCTCTATTATAAAGACCATTGCGGTTTACACAAATCTTGTAGGGAACTGGTTAAATATTACTACGGCTACAGGAACCTGGTGTGTCCTGAATTAAGACTATATAGGGTTTGCAAAATCCAGTTGGAACGGGTTTACAAATATGCAATGCAGAGAAATGACGATATCGCTTGCTGAGAAATAGACGGCACTTTCATGAAATGTGTTGCCACTACTTTATGAAGAATATGTAACAACAGTAGCGTAGTGTGGTTCGATTTATAGCGGCACATGCATTTTGGGGGTACACTCATTATTTTTTCTTAATCGTATGTTTTGTATTGTTTTGTCAAATTATTGGGCACATACCCCCATGCTCCCAGGCTACGCCTTTGTGTAAAAACAACACTTCAACATCAACATCAGATCCTATTTATATGTTCCTGTTGGAGAAAGAGTAACCATCGAATGCAAGTCCAGAATAAATACGCCTTTGAACCAATTTGAACCAAACTTACAATCAATTGACATCTCTTTATCTATGCAACGGGGTCATAGACTGGACAGTAGCAAAGTACATTTTGTAGAATAATGATCATACAAGCAATTATCATCGGGACTAATCGTCCCTTGGTCCATACATTGTTCTTCCTGTGTTCATATCTCATGAAGATAAGCCCAACTCATCTATCTCTCTCTCTCTCTATATGATTATATATGATTATGTATGATTATATATATGATTATCTCTCTATATGATTATGTGGTTAAGATAATTTAGCTATATTTGGACGTTGATATGATTTTTAAACCATCTTCGTATATAGCTTTATTGTTATTTATGTCCGTAATGCTGCATTCTTCTGGTGCAGTGTGTAGAGGGCTCACATGCCCTTGGGCAAACAGTAATGTACTTTACTTTTGTGAACTCTGGCCCACATACTGCTCCTCACTACTTTCTTTTGTCTATTTTCTTCAGTTTTGTAACTTGTATTTTAGTGTTTGTGCATACTGTTAATAGTTGTGTTGTATTTTACATTGTATTATGTCTTTTTGGTCGAATAAATAATTTTCTTTGCTCTTGTTCATTAATCTTCAATTATTGTTACACTATACATTTGACATTCCCCCTGCATGAATAGGTTGTACTCGAGACGATTATACTGAATGGTTCTTTAGTATGATTCCTTAGTTCTTTTAACTATTAAGATTTAAAATCAATGGTTAAGCAAACGAGAGTCTTGATCTTAATGACGTTCGGAAAAAATTATAAATGAGAGATTTCTTTTAATATCGTATTCCCTTTTTTTCTACTGCACTTATTAACAGTGACACTAACACGTGCCGTCTACACAAAAAGGTACAATAGATTACATTTTCCATAACCTCCTATGCGATATATTCGTATTTTTAGTACATTTGAATGTATTTAAATGGGTTGCCCTTTTCTCTTAGGCGAACCCTTTCCCGTAAGTGCACTTTGTTTATCCAAATTTAAACAAACCGATAGCGCTTGGCTGGAACCTTTTACTGTCAGTGAAAATTTTGAATTATTAAAGGTCCTACCAGATTTGTAAACCCCATTTAAAAAAAAGATATCTGTAAGAAATGCAATTCGTACATGTCTTATCTCGCATGTCCCGCGGTATGAATTCATCATTCGTTCAAACAATTAAATCATTCATGTTTGAATGTTCCCTCTATAAACGACACGTTGTTTGACGAGAGGTTCATTTAAGCCATTTTCTATCATAACATGTATAGTATTTCAATGGTTAAGTCTATGGGGATATATCGTATAGTCAAGGGGTTAATAATTATTGCTCGCTTAAATGGTCTTGGATATTCATTATTTGCAAAGAATATATATTAAATTATGAAGCATATTCTTGTATATCTCTCAACAAATAATATTGACCATATGCTGTTATCTACTGTAGAGCGAAACTTTGAGACGATTTTATATTGACTGCGAACCTTAGTAACATAATTTAGTAACTTTGTCTGCGTCCGAAAACTATTATTCGCAAAACTGTCAGGTAGTTCACACTTTTCCACTTTTTTAAGATATTTTATCATGTAATATAATATACCATATAAATTACACCGCAAATAACACTCAGTACTTTCCAATTTCACTTAATTTCACGTATTACGTAAAACTTTCACACACTACAACGTTACGAATGCTTCTTGTTTCATATCCTAATGCGTCGGGATATGTATTTGGAATATGTCGCGTTCGCAAATTCTTCAATGTAATCCACTGTTCAAAATAGTATTTCTTGTATTGTCATCTTATTGCGTCTCTATGATGTCGTTTTAATTTGATGATTGTTTATTACAAGAGTTGTTTAAAAGTTCGTTATTCTCCCATTTTTTATCCGCTTGAAAATATGTATACATTATTGATGGTATAGTGTTCTAGGAATATATTATCTTCAACTGTTATTCAAAGAACATATCACTATAGATATGGAAATATTTTTAAACTGAAGTATAATTATGTCAGTGTTAACTAAATTGAACGAGAATCAAGACAGGAATAGCGGATCTGAAAAGAACTCGAAAAAAAGTGGCGCTGACATTTGAAGTTCACATGTGTTTTTTCTTATCAGCGGATATCTAGTGTGTACTACCAGATTATTACAGAAAAAAGAGACGCTGATTAAACATATCACCCTCACTAAAGTAGTGACATAAACAGGATTATTGCAGAGAAGGGGCTTGTCTGGAATATGACCTTACATTTTGTTTAATGTATTTATTTATGTTTTTGTGCGGAGAGGGGCGGGATGGGGGGGGGGGGGGGGGGGAGAAGCGGGAGGGGGGAGGGGGATGTCGGAGCAGCCAGTTCTCCAACAAATACTCTCTTCTTTGTTTCTTCTTCTTTTCTTCTCTTCTTGTCAAAATCTTTAGTATTAGAACAATGTTCTGTTTCGTTTCAATTATGATAAAACTCAATTACCCCCGGGAACCAATGATTTTTGCTTCTTTTTGGTTCCCCATATTCACGTCATGTTAAAAAAAGCATTGATTGATTATGTAATATATATGGTTTATTAGTCTTTTGTATATCTTATATTGTATTTAATTTATATATAAATATATTGTTTGTTTGTATATTTACTTGTTCAAAAATTATAAATTTGTGAATATGAGACAACAAATTCAAATTCAAATTCAATAATAATTTCACCTTATCCCTCCCACAATGGGTTGGGCCGTTAAGTGGTTAAGAATCCCTAGTAGGTGGGAGAGGAGAGGAGGGGGGGGGGGGGGGTTTAAGTGCCCCCTCTACTCCTTTAGGCTGGACCAATTCACTGAAGCGGATTGAAACCATGTGATATACAGTATATAGCTGCAATTGCAATTATGATTATGTAAGCGAATGCAATAAGCAGATTGTGTAGAATCGATGCAGACCGAATGTATCGCACTTTTAATCGTTATACCAGTCGTTAGTATACTATAGAGATACAAATCTTAACTCCGATTGTTAATATGAACCCTATATAGTTGCACGCCATGCATGTAGCTTAATAAATGTGCACTTTGAACACGAATTCCATCTTAGTTTGAGCTATGGTCATCGTCTTAATGATCATAACTATGGACTGAACTTTTTCAATACAAAATATAATCCAGCGGATAACCTCTGCTAAGATTTGAATGCGTGAACGCCCAATCAACTAGTAGAGTTCAAATAATATAAGCATATCTGCGCTCTTAAACAAATGCAAATCGTACACAGTTGTTAAATCCTCTACCGTATAATGTATACCAAATCGAATATAAGCCACGATATAGCATGTATAGGCATTTGTGCTACTGCTTAACTTATATAATGCATACTTCTAAACATTTGACCTAGTAGGTTTATAGGTGGTATATCAATTTCGCGCTCGCATTCGACTCGTGTTTACGACCATAGGGTGATGATATTGAAATCAAATAATTGCCTATCATATCGAGCATACTGTTTCGGCATCGCGAGTGCATAGATCTAGAAGTCAGCCATTCACTGGCGCAGCTAAGTGAAGGAGGCAAACGGAGATGACGAATAATATTAGTAATACTTATTAATAAAACGTTATTGATATTATTATGTATGAAAACACACACACGACAGATGGCGAGTTCTTAATACGTGATTAATGAAGAAAACAACACTACAAAAACACACACAAACAAACAATCGGATAAACAACAACAAACAACAAACAAACAAACAAACCCATATATACGCCCATATGGCAGAGCAACAAATGATGATTAAGTGCTTTGCTGAATGACAAACGTGACGTATGGGTATCGAAAACAACAATCTACTCATTGAATATCAACAGATTCTACTCATGGGATGGCAGGGGATCGGGAGCCCAAATTGTATAAAGGAATACAGTCATGTACTATTTGTGTTGCTTTATTAAGTTCGGCTGTCCCGTCTCATGAAATAAAAAAAACACAACAAACAACTTTCGCTCGCTGCCCCCCCCCCCCCCCCCCTCCGCATCCTTCTCCATCCTTTTCAATCACTGAATACGCCCCTGCAGCCATAACTCCATTATACCCCACAGCCAAGTCTCTGTTACTCAATATATATTTCTAGCGGTACATCCAGAGATGAAATAATTCATTACGGAGGGGAGGGGGCAATGTGGATGTTCTCGTATATTATAGGCTACAATTTACTTCCTGCATTAGTCCGTACGATATTGTTTTAACCGTACGTTTATTTTTTGGAGTTCTTTACTGGGCCGACAGAGGGGGGCGGGGTCATATGCCGGATCCACCCTGTGCTGGTTTACCCTGGTTAGCTCCTGGTTTTCCGAACATGGAAGCTATAATTATGGCCCTCAGGCCCCCCTCAGGCCCTGCTGAGTTTATAACATTCGTCATAATTCCGAGAAATAATGTCAATAACGTATTGTATATTACTTTAAGAAAATAATATATAAAATACAAACGAAACTTTGCCAACACTGGTTTCTTTAATTATGATATGACAGAGTGCATGGTAACTTTGTTTCGTCTGAAAAATGTTATAATAAAACAAATCCATTATATGCATTATCTCTGTACATTTCTATTTATATGTTTGAATATATATTTGAATGACTCAAAGGTAAAAGGGAAAAGGATATAATATAACCTAACGAAAGTAAACCCTACAATTTTGAAGTAAAAAGAAAGATGCACAAAATAGAACATAGGCACTTTGCTTTATAAAATGACAATACAAAACGTATTTGCAGATTGAAGTTATCGAGCAAGCGAGTGCATGAGTAGATAGATAGTGATATAAAATAATGGTCTCTATATATGCAACTTCCGTTAGCTTATCTTATGTACTTTACACGACGGAAATAGAGTAACGTTACCGCGATTACTACAATCAATAAAACTCGAGAGCATTTGCAGCTTTCTATCTTACGAAATCCATTGTCTTTATCAGCCCTAGATAGTTAAGCGAGCGCCATTCATTTTGGGTACTATACCTTTTCGGATATGCTGCGGGAGGGAAGATTCTGGAATAAAAGGCAATAAAACTGACTGGATCAAAATGAAATGATACTAAAAGGATGAAGATGATAATGAAAATGGCTAAAATGATGGTATAAAAGGAAGGCCATTGTCTGACAAGTCAATCCTACGCTTGCGGATAAAAAAAAAAGTTCCTCTTAAAAGGGTTCTCTTTCTTGTTATAACGTACATGTATATTAGGAATCGTTACAATATTCGCTTCAAATGGCGGTTAAAATTCCCCCACATTAAGTTGATGTGTATGGTAAGAGGGGTAGAGTGGGGAGCACTTTGCATGATATGTCTTTTATCACTAGTCACTTTGCACTTATTTTGTGCTTGCTATATTTAAAAGATTGACAAGAATGATACGTAGATATAAGATACATGTCATTTATCACATTAAGTCACTTTGCACTTATTTTGTGCTTGCTATATAATTGAAAGATTGACAAGAATGGTAAGCAGAGGAATAAGACACAGATGAGGGGGATTTGCCGTTTTCCTATATTTCTGCTAATTACTTGCAATTTATGTGTATAATTATAGCTTCATGGGTATGTTCATACTTTTTGTTTGCAGTTTGCCATTCAAAACATACAATTAAAAACAAAGAGTATTGAATGAATCTTATGAGATCATAGTTCATCAATAACCATGTGAAAACGAAGAAGCGGAAATTCACGTTAACCTTAAGAAGTTGTGGTTTTATCATTACTCCCTCGTTTGAAGTAATTACAAGAAGAAAACTGATGGGATAATAGTTTTGAAAAAAATGTAGCGATGACGGAAAAGGAAATCTATTTGTATCGGTTATATATTAACGTTATCATTACTGTTAACCATATCTTCTATAAATTTATTTATAAAGCATATACCCACACTTCGTGACTTCAGCCGTGTTAGGGTGCGGTTTTATCACAAAACTTTCTAATATTGTTAGACGTGATGGAACTATTAAAATGTAGCGATACTAGACCACATATTCATACTAATGATTCAACTATTGTATTTTTGTTTTTTGGTCCTTAGTTCATTCTTAAACAACGTAAAACAAACAAACAAATTATCTTAATGAAACATTCCATTGAAAGGCACTTTCCCTGCATGCATGCCGGAAGTTCGTGACATCACTAATACAGATCAAAGTTATGGTTTAATAATCACTCCCGCGCTAGCGATATAACAAGAAGTGATAGAAAGTGTGTTCTCCTCATTATTCCTACCAAACGCGTACTCGTCGCGAACTTAAAATACATAATTACATGAAATACAAAGTAGCAGCACGTGCATGAAGGTCGAATGAATAATTGGTTACAATAAATCTTGGAATTTCGACAGGAAAGGGTGTCGCTTTTATGACTGGGGTGATGCTTATCAGAAGGAAAAAAAGTACAATTATTTATACATTATACAAAAAACTAAAGCAATTCGGTAAAGTTGCCTGTTCTTCATACTGAATTTCCATGTAATATCAGAAAAGCATTTACTCGCGAAAGGTTAGCGGGTGAATCTCTTCGCGCGACCGGAAGAAATAAGATTAACTATCACATTGTTCCCATGAAGTTACAGCCTGTTACACTTTTCTTCTTTTATTGTTTCCCCTCCACATAACAGTCGAATAAAACATTAGTTGTATAGTAAGTTGTTTCATATCTTGGTAAGATTTCAAATGAAAGCAAAACATCTACCCAAAGGACTGGTATTCATTGTGTATATAATATTGGGCATGATTGAAATATTGAAAATGAGATTGGCGAGCTCATGCGACATTTTTTAGCAGGAGATTGTACATGAAGGCACATCGTCGTGAAGCAAGAGGGCGCTTTCGAAAACTGACATCGTAAGAAGGATTGTTTGTGCGTAAGTGTACAACTTAGGCTTGACTAAAAACGTGTAATATAGATATATTTGCATGGAGCTTGCGCACAGTGTGCGTTAACCTTTATCCGTCCTGCATGTGGGATCTGAGGAAAGCGCCCTCTACAGAATGACAACGGAGCTACTTTAAGACTCATTAACACATTCTTCCAGTTATGATTATTGTCATAAGCTGGCTTGTCCCAACTTCCTTACCAACATTTGCCTTGAATTATACATGTATTAATTATAATGCTTTTCTCGTGAATGACAAGTCTCCGTCATTTTCAAGGGGATGTGATTGAGTATAAACATGCAGTAAAACATGAGTGAGGCAATCAACATGACATGGGATAAATTAAACCTTATCAAGCCAGCAAGATTATGTCGCAGCTGCTCGAACAGTTGCGTTGAAAATATAGTTCAAATCGTTAGAGATAAATCTTGTATAGACGGCCGAGTTGCTTCCGACGCAAAGGTTAATATAGTAACGTAAACTGAACGACATTTTTCGTTTGTCACGCCCCACAAATCACACCAAACCAAATAGGTGGGACTGTGGTAAGCATCGTTAAACCGGTCAGTGCCGCAGCTGGAGCAGAATTCGATCATGCAATTTCGGTTTCGAAATGTTTTATGGTGGCACTTTACATTGTTAGACGATCTACTAGGGAATAAATTATACATCCTATTATAATATATATAAAAAAATAAAGAAGGGCGATCTTGACATCGCATTTACGCATATGACTTAAGTTAGCGGCGTACCTTGGCTATAAAACTCCTAGCCTTTCTCGCCATTCGTTGGTGAGGGTTCACATCCCCCATGCCCAATCATACATAGCTTTGCCCCTGTCTTTATATGATTCAAAAGTTCATTGCCTTTTTAAGGAATATAATTACTCTTAATTTCAGGATTCAAGGTAACATAAAGCCGAAATAACATTAATGTAACTTTACAGCGACCGTGACATATCAACAGATTACTATATTTACATGGTTAAATGACTGTGTTTATTTCGTTTATATACTTTCCGATAATAACATTTGTTTACAAATTGCAAAAATGATCCTCGCCAGAAATTGTCAGTCCCACGTATTGATATTTGAGGGCCCTTGGGAAAAGTTTGTCGGCTATATTTCAGCTGCATTCTAAAGCCTAATCTTTTGATTTAACAGTATGTCTATGGTTTGAAGTCCAATACAAATACATTAGTTGTTTTTACGTGATTGTGCAATAATACTGTAACATAAAAGATCGGCATTTTTTGCAGGGGAGGGGTGGGGGAGGGGGGTGGGTGCTTTCCAAGGACCGTCGCGGGACTTTGGAGTTCGTATAGAAATCTGACTTCACGTGGGTGTGTATTTCTCTTTTGATGTGTGGTCCTGCACGTATACCATTTTATTCGAGATTGATCGAAGATTTGTTTTTTATAACTCAACTGATAATTACTTTACTTTTCTTGGAAATCAGGTGTTGATGAAACGTTTAAACAGTTCAATTACAATCATAATAATCAATATTATGAATTTACTGAAAGTATCAAGGGAATACAGGGAATATAATGTATACAGTATAATACTTGTTTTCTGTTATTTGCCCCTATCACAGACTGTATTTAAGTTGATGTGCGAAATTCCGTTTTGTGTTATAAACGTAGGAAAAGATGTAATAATAGAAATACAATTTGGATTAGAGAAACATAACATAAACAATCATAATAAACATGTATTAGGACAGGCTCTCTAACAATATTTTCACAACGACTCTATATAGTATCTTATAATGTGTGCCTCAAATTCATTAAAATGTGTGGTGCGGGGGAGTGTTTAGACGGTATAGGAAAAAACATACCCTATAAAAAGGAAAGGCTAATTATATAGGCAAACAAACAATAATACAAAAATTACACGAAATAAAAATGAAAGGCTGTATATACTCAGGGAAGAGCCTCATAACAAATCGTTAATATCATCTTAGAGCCTCTTGCATACGAGAGTATGCTTACAATAATAAACATGACCATTTCCTATAAAGTGCAATATTACAATTGAAAGGAAAAATAGAAATGATTCGAAACAGTATTCGAGCACAATTATATGATTCGATTAAATAATAAACAATTACATAATTATTTCGTTTTTATAATCATTAACAAACAAAAAAGCTTTTAGACTGACTCGAAACGGTTCTTCTGTATCAGTTATTGAATGGTATTGAACTTCGATGATGTCACATTCAGAGTCGTAAAGATATGATGTGTAACTTTCATTTGTCAATAAACAAGTAAACACAAATAATAATCAACGAATGTAAGATTAACACGTCTTCTGCAAAATGAGTTAATATTTACTGGGGAAAAAAATAAGCATGAAAATTAAAGAATGAATTTGAAAAAACAAATGATTCTTGTTTCTTTTTGTACTTGTATTATTTTGTGAAAGCATTTTGAAATAAAGAAGTCCGATGTGGTTAACACAAATCAGCATGAAAATTAATAAAGGAACCAGCGAGAAAGCAATGCAAAAACGGTTGCTGGTCCCTGGATAGTGATTAATGTTGGCGGTGGGCGGGGTTGGGCGGGGGGGGGGGGGGGGGGGCTACAGGAGAATACAAACACGACGCACAAAATACAGCAATGGAAATGTTGGAAGAAATGGAAATTAAAAAAACAAAATAACATCAAAATAATCTTAATAATGCAACGGTTTATTATTCCCAGGGTAACATCATGACTGTCTGCAGTGATGTTTTCACAGCTGCGCTTGCATCTCAAAGTTATGCGTAACTTATGTTCTGTATACTCATGCAGCAGCGGTATACTCAGTATCAGTCCATGAATGGGAGTGGGGGTGGGGGAGGGGGGGGGGGGGGCTAAACGAATGACAGGTTCCCTTTACGGATAAGGAAGGAGCAACCTTTCTCAAAATGCAAATAATACACTATAGGCATGATATGGTTGATTTGTTCCTTATACTCAATCTCTCCCCATATACGGGGCAGTAAGTTAGCACGATTCGTCAAATGGGTGGGGGGGGGGGGGGGTGGTAATCCCCTTTACAAAGTAACTTCAACATAATTATGGAATACTGCGGATGTATAGGAGAGGGTATAAAGAGGGTACGAGGCTCCTGCAGTCGCAAAAAAAAAAGGCAACATAACATACCTCCAGAAAGTTTCGGCAGCCGGAGATTACATTCAATTGCATATTTGATGCTCCCGGGATTTGATGCGAATAGCGGGACAGATTTCTAGAATTGAATTTGAATTTCATCTACGAATGAGTTTACCGTTACATGTCTATCCGATGTGTCTTCCATCTATTTCTAAATTTCTTTCCCCTTCTCTCTCTCACTCTCCCTATCCCTCTCTCCTCTTTTTTTATTTTTGTATTAATCTATCCCCCTATATGTCTTTTTCTCTCTCTCTCTCTCCTCTTTCTCCTCGGTGTTTTTCTCTTCCCTCTTCCGTGTTTTGTCCCCTTCCCTCTTCCCCTATCCGTGTATTTTTAATTTTTTTAATCTCCTCCTTTTTCTCATCCTCACCCGCAACACCTTTATTAATTTATTGGTATATTATCCTCCCTCTCCTATTTTTCCTCTCTTGTATGTGTTTGTCTCATTGTTAACTTACTTTAACTGCGTTCTATAATCTTGGTATTCGTTTCCCGTTCAACATAACACTCAGGGATGAAGCAATATAAACCTATACATACAGAATCATAACGTTTCACATATATTTCGCCCAATATGTCAAACAAATTAAATTTTGCTAATGCAATAATTTCCCGAAACTTGTTCTGGAATGTTAATTAATGAGCACCGCATAATTCACATTCCATGCATTAAACCGGTTTGTATCCTTGATGTTGAAATCACTATAAACCTAACACATGGTCCATAACGTGATGGCTTAAGTATAGGGCATCTGGGTTTTCCGAACGGCATGAATTCTATAGGACCGGCTATGCAATTTGTGTATTTCTCCGAAGAAAATTTAAAAATATATGATTTCATCACGGCTGGGAACTAATGTGAAATCATGTAATATAAACGCTGCAGTCGTGATTCGTCAATTAAGTAAATTTGTATATGATGTCAAATAGTTATTTAACGTGTATAAAGGATTTGTTTAAAGAGAGCACAGAACCAATTTGCATGTTATTACCCACGCCGATGAAATCGGCAGGGGGTTATGTAAAGGGTTCCGTATGTTTGTTTGTTTGTTTGTTTGTTTGTTTGTTTGTTTGTTTGTCTGTTTTTTTGTTTTTTTTTTTGTTTGTTTGTGTACAAGATAACTAGAGAACGGGTGAACGGATTTGCACCAAATTTTCAGGGAATGTTTGGATAGTGACATGGAAGAATCGATTAGATTTTGGTGATGATTGGTTGACCCCTGCAAATTCTGTGGAACCTTGAAGTTTGAGTATGTATTTAATGCACGTGTGTGCCTAAATAATATCTGCACGTTATAGGCGCGGTACGGTAACCTCGCTGAATCCAATCGAGCAGCAACTAACAAGTTTAGTCCAGGTGTGCATCGCGATCGCGCGCACGGTACCATATGTTATGGTACGGTACTTTCGATTCCGGGTTAATTAATACGGAACGGAATTGAATTGCAACACGCTGATCTGAACTTTGAAGCGCCAAGAAATTGGTAAGTTTCCGAAAAATACATTTATTTATTTAATAATTATTATTGACCCGACACTAATGTGAAGATGAACAGATGTTCATTTTTACATATTGAATACATCTAGACTGGTTAGAATCAGGAAAATAGGGGAAAATGGATTGTTTTAGGATGCATCGGTAAGCAAAACAGGGTTGAGGCCGACGAAGGGGTAGAACAGGGCTAATGGGAGGCGTGGGTATGCTGACTTTGTCGGCCTTCTAGTTGTATATGACTTCTGGGCCCAGTTGCAGAAAGAGATACAATCGATTGTAAATTACAATTGATTGTTAGTCAGAAAATGTGCGAGTTCCAACCAATCAGATCATGATCTGATTTACAATTGATTGTAACTTACAATCGATTGTAACTCTTTCTGCAACCGGGGCCATTATGTACACGCTATGTAACCATGGGAAATTGTAGGTGTGGGTTTTCTTCAAGTGTCTTTGAGAAGGTGTCATTCTCATTCTGGTATTTTATAACAGTGTCATCACGAACCTTTTCGTCCTTACATCATAAGAATGTCATCATTTTCCCTGGACCTCTTATTTATGTAAAAAGAGGACCTGTCCCTTTAAAGAGAGCACAGAACCAATTTGCATCTGTGTCATTGTATTACTTCAGGACCCAGTTGCAGACAGAGGTACAATCGATTGTAAGTTATACAATATTGATTGTAAGTCAAAAAATGTACGAGTTCTAACCAATCAGATTTGCGCATTTAGAACACAAGTCATGATCTGACTTTCAAATTTACAATCGATTGTATCTCTTTCTGCAATGGGGCCCAGATGTACACGCTATTTAAAGGGGTAGTTTAGTTTTGGTAGAGAGGGCGCTGCATATTACAATTTTGTTGTGAGGTAATGAAAAACTGAGTGTCGAATTTGAAAGAACATGCAATTTTAATGGCAGAATAAACTTTATTTGGTCAAAATCGGTCCAGAAACGGCTGAAATATCAATTAATATATCTGATCTTATAATTATTTGGGGCCCAAATAATTAGATGAATTTTTGAAAAAAATTTAAAAAATGCATACACTTTTTCAAAAATTTTCAAAAGCGTTTTTTAAATAGTTGTTGATGATCTCTCTATTTAATCATGATTTCAATAAAACATCACATGCAGAATTTTTTATGAAAAATGGTTAAAACCAATACCTTTTTAGAGAGCGCCCTCTTGTGTTTTAATGGCTCTTTTTGAATGATAATGGGCTTTTTACTTAGTCGTTTGTAATTTTGTATACCTTTCGAGCATGGTGGAGTTATAACTATTAGTTTATAATGTTACTGTCCAGGTTTGGTTACTAAAGTTCAGCCTTACCAAAACTGTACTACCCCTTTAACCATGGAAATTATAGGTGTGGGTTTTCTTCAAGTGTCTTTGTGAACGTGTCATTCTCATTCTAGCATTTTGTAACAGTGTCATCACGAACCTTTTCGTCCTTACATCATACTAATGTCATCATTTTCCCTGGACCTCTTATTTATAATCGTATCTAAAAGGCATGATAAAGATTTTGGTCGGCTCGAAGTGAAAATGGGTTTTTATAATAATCTTACTCCCAAACTTCCTGTAAATCGTGTATTAAAGAGTCCTCCAAAACTTTACCTTGTGGTTGTTATTAATACTATTGTGCCAACATCGCGAACGTTCTTACGTCTCGAAGCTGTTCTCCATGGCGAAAAGAAAAAAACACAACAAGAATAAAATGATAATATGAGCGGAATGGCGGCAAAAAGTCCGAACGCTACTCTCAAATCTCCCTATCACCGCGAGAGAGAAATGCAATGCAATGGGGGATCACCGACTAACCCCCTATCGCGCGGGTATAACTCCGCTTCAAGAGCACCTGTAATTAAACGCATAGACAGTTGATCCCGCTGCAAGGGAATGCGATTACCTCTCGCAGTAGCGGTATTACCCCTCCGAGAACTAAAGTATTACCCCTATACACTCTTGAGAAGAGCCGCCAAAGAAAGGGGGGGGGGGGGGGGGGCTTGATCGTGAGCGGTTTACCTATTACTAGTATACATGTCTATCAAACCACAAATAAAACAAAAATAGGTAAGAGCGATTCGCAAGCATGTGAGGATATATTTTTTGCTCGTCATGATCTTAGGACACAGCCACCCGGGGTACCGGGAGGGTTAAAAGTTCATTATGGCAAACGCCATTATCATCACGATTATTATCTCCGAGCGGTGTTCCATAACTCCTCAATTTTTTCTTTTTTTTCTTCGGGAGCTGAGGAAAATGTGTATAATGTATGTCACGCCATCGAACTTTGTCCATATAACCTTTATATAACATGTTTAGAAGGGACAAAAAGAGCTCGGGTTGGAATTTGTATAAAACTGTTTTGTAAATTTGTTCTCGTATTTTTTGAAAATCTTTTGTGTAATTAACAAATATAGCATGAATAAGAAACAACTTTGTGAAAAAAATACGCATCTTGTCATATAGATTATCGTTAGTTTATATACTTCGAATTTTCGGAGACTGGTTGCGTATTATCTCTATTTAACTTTGAACAGGATTTTTCATATAATATAGTACATAATCTGGCATGTATGAGCGTTTGATTGTGATGTTATGTTCATTTGTTTAACTCCAGGTTGCATGCTCATGGGGATACAATTAAATGTTTCCTTTCTCGCAGCGAATCAAGCCTCTATCTCCACGATAACCCGCTCTGTAGATTAGTCTATAACAGTGGAAGCTAATTGATTGTGATGAAACGGCAAAGGTGTTACATCCGTTACCGTTAGATAAGACAGGGGTGTGTATGTTAAGGTCACATTATTTTCATCCTTACTGCATGATGTACACTTTATTCAGAGATCGAATGTAACAAAATGGATTGCTATATATCCTTGGTTTTATTTGTATAATGTCGTCCTTGCATCAGTGTTAATCATGTTTAATTGCAAAGATACTTACTTGTTCTATGAATTTGTTCTATTTTCACGTATTCCTTCTTATGCCAATATTGTATAATAGGAACGTAAATAAGTTTAGCAGGAATATGTGATTGATTGTGAATTTGGGGTGAAAGGCAAATGTGTTAAATCAGTTAAGAGAAGATAAGAGTGTATGTTAAGGTCAAAGCTAACAATGAGAACGGTTATAGAACGTGCGTGTTTTATATTGGAATAACTTTACTGGACAGTTTTCTTTGGTATCATTTATAATTTCTGATGGTTTTTTTATCGCTTACGAAGTAAAGTGTACCGAAACATAGATAGTTCGAACATTGGAGGTTAATTATTGATCGTGATGAAACTGGAAATAAATGTTACATCAGTCAAAGAAAAGACAAAAGTTTATTTGGGTGGCACATCTCAACCTAGCTTACAGAGTTTACAAAGTGCAAAACGTACTGTTCGATCACACTTTTTCAAGTTTACGTCCTTTTTCAAAATTGTGTTGGTCATGAAATTGTTCATGTAAGAATAAAATTAAGATTACCGTAACACCGTAAACTAATTGGTTGATTTTGTATTATATCCTATTTTCAATTAACGTATATAAACATTACATGATAAAAACTAACTTTATACAACAAAGGTTTATTACGTAATAAAGTTTTACAAAAACGCTTTCTGAAACAGGCGAATGCGTATACATATAATTCAGACAAGAAAGTGAGGAGTGCACGATGTGGCTATGGTACACCCCAACTATACTGAGTGAGGTTAAAGTGAGGCCTGTAAAGTGTCTAACTCCACGAAAATTACTTGGAGCTTCCTCGTTTCTCTTCTACCGTGTTGTTTAGCTTATGGTAAGAGAATAATACAAATAGGGTTAGATTTGTTCAAATGCCCCTTTAGTATGACGATATCTATCATTCAGCTCAAAAGCGTTAACAAACGGTCATAAACCTCATAAACGTCCGTTGTAAAAGCTGACGCATATTTTCGCTTTTTTTAACCAGGAAAGCAGTGTTCTTTTTCAATGAATCTTTCACACATCATTCGGACATATCTTACAAGGATTTTGGTACAGGATTAAAGTGTCAAATGTCATTTTGGGCAATATCTGACACTTTACAGGCCTCACTTTAACTGGGTGAGAAAAGGCATGGTAGTATATGCTATACTAATCTGCTCCCTACTATATTTTGAAATGTCCATAATCAATTATAATAATAATATATTCGATATATTATAATAGCGCCTAATATAACAATTTGAGTTTATACAGGGGGCCACCAGGTTCCAGTTGGCAATGGGAATACCTGTTCGCTATACGTATACATGTACTAGATTGTGAAATCCCCATCGATTTAATACAGGGCCCACCAGGTTCCCGGAGGCAATGTGTTAATTGTAAGAAATCTTTCAACGCCTATACATCACACGATCATTCGGTAATCTACGAGATAATTTTATTCGCATACACATTCCCAGAGAGTAATCCATTTATGTGTGTCGGAAGCATTAATCATCATTATGAAATTAACAGCTGCATATTATAAAAAACTACGCTGAGTGTGCATGGAGCTTATATGATAGTTTATGTAACCTAAAATCTTGATTCTATTACCTCGTGTATTTGAAGAGCTTAATTCCAAAAGCCGCTAAATCCACTTTTTTAACTTCCAAGAAAACAGGTTTCTTTGCCCAACTTTGTAATATACATGTGCCTATGGGCCATTCTTGGTCACGTGTGTGACCCAAAACATGGCAAATTTTGAAATGGGATGCTTATATTTCAGTAAGTATGAGACTATAATGATTTTTTACTTCATATGTGACTTGAATATGATGTAGTCTTTCAAACTTAACACAAAAGATTTTATAAGGATTACGTAACTCAATGTCAGAGGTCAAATGGCATGGGTCACGTGTGTGACTTCGCACGGAGCGCTTTTTTCATAACTAAATTTCATTTGGAAAATTCTTTAAAATATGAATAGCTATAATGTTCATCTTATTACCAGAGAAGTACTATACATTTGTAAGTACAACAATAGCAATGAATGAGAATTATATCAAACCGTTGTGTTTTATAGTACTTAATTATGTGGCAACGTCTGGTCACGTGTGTGACATTTTGGGTTGGTCACGTGTGTGACATGTACAATATGAATGGAAAAATGGGAATTTTATAATATCGGGTTTAGAAAAGAATGAAAGGTTGAATTTTTACAAAGTTGGTATCAACCTGTACAGGAAAGTGAGAAGAATGAGCTTGCTAATTATCCTTTTGATATCTTGATTATTTTCTGAATTATGATTATTAGAAAAATATTGAAATATGTAAATTTATGCAAATGAGTAAAAAAGTTTCATTTTAAACTTCAAATCATGTATTTCATGAAACTTTACACATGGATCATTCTAAAAATGGAACAAAACTACAGAAAAATAAAACTTCAATTTTTCCGAAAAAGTTTCACTTTTCAAAGAATGGCCCCTATGGGAATAATTAGGAAAATAGAACGTTCCGTAGTTTGATTTTGATTGTGTAATTTGTCCTAAAATTTGGATTTCTGGATAGCTACGTATAGCTTATTAATGTACTGATATCGTTAACTCAATTATTTTGGAAAGTGGATTAAGCGCCTTTTGGAAATAAGCTCTTCATTTATTGATTGCTAAGTCATCTGAAACAGTATGTAATTTCATCATTAGTTTACTTCACATACTTAATTGAGTGACAGCGATCATATTTCCGGAATCAAACTTTGTATAGCGAATTATATTAATTATATTTAAATTATATGAATTAAATGTGCCGTTAGAAAAGTTAGAACCCGTTATTTTTTTTTTGATAAGAAAAGTAGCTTCAGAATTCAGAATGTCACATTGATAACTATAATAATTTTAAATGATTGCCTTTCGACAAATTCGAATGATCATTAATGTTAAAACGTCCTACATTAATTGTTCAATCATTTGTAAGTATTTAAGGTTTATTCATGAAGTACATTTACGAAAGTTTTTGCGATGAAATAATTATACGAACACTGATATGTAAGATAATATAATTATGGTGCTTTAAAGGGATCTAGTAACTTTGTTGACATGTGCAAAAAAGTGATGAATGGTTGATGCAATGTATATTGTTGTTATCTCATATGTCCACAGGGTATTGTGTGGAAATTTCAAGTCAATGGACATTGTATGGCCAAGTAATGAGCGAAAATGCAAAGTGATATTCAGTAACTCACTGCACTCACTTTGTACACGGAAGAAAAACTTGCCCGGAGTTTTTCTTATCTGAATACTTCAATCATACATATCTTTGTAACGAAAGGGAAATTTGAAAAACCAAAACCTGTCCCATGATTTTATTGTTAAAATGAATACAACAAGGTATAAGGGAACCGCTAGAATAAAAATTTTATTTTGAGGATTTGGACAATGTTACTAAGTCCCTTTAACATACTGCGCAGTACTAGAAAATCAATACCAAAAACAAAAAACTAATGTTACAAAAACAATCACCAACGATCGAGGCAGAACATTAGGATCTAATATGACGAAGTTATTTATGCAGAGAGCTGCTTGCTTGCGAGCCGTTTTCGATACACCGCACTGCCGGACTCGCACGCCTGAATCAACGGGCTAGCTACCTCCCGCTGAGTCGTAATGAAAAACACATCGCGTTTGGTTCGTCAAAAACAAGTCGACACGAATCGGAGTTGACGGTTTTTTTTTATCTTGGGAGTAGGGCGGAGGCTAGTTAGTAGCTAGAAAGAAGCAGGTTTACATCAGTTGGCAATGGAAATCTGTTAGTATGACCTTCTAAAACGAGACATGTCACTGACGGTAAATGCAGTTCAATTCAAGTGCCATTCAAATTTCGTAATGGCAGCTTGTACACTGTTCACGCTCTTTGGTTGTATCGTCATTATTATCATATTTGTTTAATTTACGTTGAAACGTTATTCTTTAAAACAATCACTAACAGAAACATGCGTACACATAAATTACAAACATGAATTCCCAAACTTGTAAGCCTATCATTTCGATAAATATATAAACTATTTCAATGATTTTAATAAACAAACCGCAATCAATAGATTCAATCGTAACGTTTTGAGTTTTTCAATGGTTAGCACTATTGTGCGTTATTATTTTAACCAAAATCAGTAACGCAGCTACATGGGAGGGGGGGGGGGGGGCACCGGGAAAATAAGTGAAAGCATAGGGGGGCAGTTAAAAGTACATACAACTACATAAGGTGTGCACCCAATGATTTGGTACATGACTAAATCAAAACGTGAACATTCAAAACCGACAAACGTTATCTTCCCTTGATATGAACACACCGGGCCGTTTATCGTTCAAAGCGATTGTCTTTCTTTGTTGACAGATGGCGCTATATCACTTTGACTCTTGACTACGGTGAGCCTTCAAGGCTCGCTTCCAATTAGATTACGTTTTTATTCAGTTTTCTTCTCATTGCGTTTCTAACTTTACATTTAGCGTAATGTTAAGTCAACTTAAATAAGATTTGATTTTTTCCCTAAAATATATACGTGCTTATATTGGTTATACCATGATTATCAAGTAAATGTTGATTGATTGATATGACTTTATTTAATGGTTTATCTCGTTTTAAATATTTTATCGTACCTTGGGTCGAAATCGTACACTGTTGCTTTCTTCTAGAGTAATGCAATATAAACCATATTACTGGTGTGCTAAATCATACATTCCATGCTTTGTCGACAGGCCAATAAATATATTAACACAAAGGAGAATATACAGTGACAAATGTAAAAGTTAATCAATCTAATAAATTTCTTCAGTTCTTAGGGAAGTCAAAGGGGGTTGACTTTTCATTATAGGTGCCTCCTTTCCTAGCTGATCCTTTCCACTTAAGTTTAGTATTAAAGCTCAGTCGGTAGCTCAGTCTGTAGAGCACTGATCGAGAAATCCGGAGGGCAGTTGCACGAGACTGAACACCATCAACTGTTCCAACTGTTCCTCTAGCGGGGGTTCGATTATAACTTCCAAACTAATTTTCCGCGTGATAAACGCTATCATGATACAAAAGTCCCACTGGCCTTCCTTCGGGGATGCAACTTTAACCCGTTCCCTTCACGGTTTTGAAATCCTCATAGACTTTATACAAATAATCCACCAGGCTACCGTGATAGGCAACGGGTTAATAAGTGAAATTGTGTGGGGTCGATTTAGCGCGCTCATGAAATCATTAATGTTCTATTAAGTTGTCTTGTTTCTGGTGCCCTTCTTTTTTAGTTATAGTTGTTTTTGTTCAATCTGTTCTTTATGTGGCTTTCTCTCCTAATTTTGTTATTTTTGTAAATAATTTCTTCTTTGGAAGTTTTTTTGTCAGTTTCTGGTCCCTACTTTTCATTCCTTATTCGTGTTGGTTATCTTTTCTTTATCTGGCTTTCTTACCCGGTTATTTTTCTTTATTTCTTGCTGCTATAATTGTTCCCACAGAGTCAAACGTTTGAAGACCTAATATTATTGTGAGACGTCTTTATCGAGGGTTGGGAGGGGGTAATTACTGCTACTGAACAACACCCTCACTTGGTCACTGCTGTTTATGCCTCTTCGTTTTTGTTAAACATGTTACATATTTTCTTTCTGCAGCTCTCCTTCCGTGTTAATATTCTTTCGTTCTTTCTGACATTATCCCCAAGATTGGAAGACTACAGACCATTATTGTAAGACGTCTTTATCGGGGTTGGGAGGGGGGTCATTACTGCTACCTGAACAGCCCCCACTGGGTCGCTATAGGTAGTTTGGCTAGATGTAACACCATCGCTTGTCAGTTACTCGTTTGGGGTCGACGGCACTGTTATGCAATTATCGTCAAAGAAAAGTTATTGTCAGCTGACCTGGGAAACGCAACTTTCAATCATAAAGACATTTATGTCTGCTTTTCTTTCTTTTTTCGTGACTGCGATTTAGCTCCAGAATAAAGAATACTTATTTGATTTGTTTGACTCAGTTGAAGATGTTTTAACAAACTGATGGTGTGTGTAATCATTGCTTCTGTACACCAACCCCGCTTGGGCGCTGCGGGCAGCGGGTCGCGATGTAACACCATCGCCTGTCAATATTGGCTGGCGGCTTTTATACTTTGTCATGCCATGGACCCATGGTCATGCTATGCAGCCTGCAATTTAACCCTTCTCACGCGAGCCACGTTATAGCTTTGTATAAATATTATATAGTCATCGTATAATAGTATGCTTAATTATTGCATATATGGGTGTGCTGGGGTTAATAAACAGGCCACACTAACTTTGGGGGGAACATAACTGTAACATGCATGAAACTCTACAATTATAGATGATTTATCTTCGGGGGACTATGACGTAACTCGATACAATTCTCCATGGCGTTTCGCGCAGTGCATGCTGGGTGAAACACATCGTACTGAGGTCTTTAACCAAAATGTGGATTGTCAAATCGCTGTCCCTTAGTATGAGTAAAGAAAATTTCATCCAGCTAACATGAAATCGTAGCTAAATGAAATTACTGTCATGGAACATGACGCAACTTGAAACATTCTCCTTGTCAGATATCGCGCAGTGCACGCTGGGTAAAACAATTTAACCGAGGTCTCCCAACCATGAAGGAAGTTGTCAACTCGTGCAATGCATGCTGGGTAAGAACGTTTCCCTAGATCTTCAAAGCAGTAAGAAGTTGTCAGATCGCTGTCATTATTAGTATTTTTGTCGTAAACAACTGGGTAGTCATCATGAATTCATCAACATCTTCTTTACCATTCGTCGGCGTCAGATGATGATGACATTTAGAATAAGGTGACAACAATTGTCATTCTATCAGTGGTAGAACCCCGGGTATAGAGCGTCCGTCTTATGATCGGATAGTTATAGGTTCGAGCACCAGTCGGGTCGACTGACAAATTTGAAGATTGACAAACGTGGGGATACTCTACCACGTGACGGTTCGCCATTTTTAACTATAGTTTGTTCGCATTGCCTATAACACCGAGTCAGTGTGTATTCCGCACCATGTACAAGGTTTTTGCAAGCGTTATAAGCATTATAACCTGATAAAGTGTATCGAGATCAAAAGGGTCAGTGACCGCGTTCAGTAATATGATTATGTAATCATGAAACATGTCATTGTTAAAGAGATACATTGACAGTCATCCAAGGGTTGTTGTTTTTTACGACTACCATTTTATAGTGTTCTGGTTTATGTATCCTCTTAACCGATGGGACATTAACGAGGACATTATCATCCCTTTTTATCGTATACTTTCGCGTGCCGTTGGAGTATATTATAAGGTATTGATTTATTCTCCTATAAGGATTATGACTGAAAGGGGAATATGATACTATCGACATTTTGGAAGGGCGAAAGACCGCCGAGATAATAATACAAATATGATTGATCATCAAGTCAGATTAAAATCATACATCATTATTTCACCATAAATTCTTTTACTCATATTAACGTCCTCCTTTTCTGACAGTACGTTACGTTCTTGTTATGAAATATTCGGATTTTGTAAATTCAGTTTTAAAGAAATTAAATATATCAATGTATTATCCCTTTGATATGCCAAATGAAATAAGTTCCCAAGAAAATGTTATGCTATTATAAAAAATTAAACAAAAAACAATTTTTACTGAGCGAAGGTCATAATTGTTATTCACTGTTATTATATGATTGTCATCTTGTATCCTTTCAACAATATTGGTAATACATGTATTCATTCAATGATTACATCGGTTTTCTTCAGCGGTATCAACAAATACGGGACATAAGAAGTGTCATTTGCCAGTCTTTATTGATGTCTTAACCAAGAGGCCGGCCGTATTGAAAAGGATTAAATGAAAATAAAGCCGGGACAGGCCGCGTAGAGTTCATGACATTTGGTACTTTTGTAATTTTATATCATTTAATAACGTGAGACAACCTTTTAGAAAATCTCCAGCGAGGTTTGTGTCATTTTAAACGCAGCTGCCTAGCAGTGAGCTACCGGTGAGGCTGCGGGGAGAGTCGGGTACTTAAGATTCCAGGGATAGCATACCAGCTGGGCGAGTTGACAGGGGTAATAAAGAGGGGAAGAGGAGGATGAGGAAGACCGGCAGAGGACATAAAAAGAGGCCGAGGAGGAGGAAGAGAAGGAGGGGCATGAGCGAACGAGAGGGTGTTGAAAGAAAAATGAGGAAGATGAAGGTGCGATTGATAAGGAGATAAATATGAGGAGGAGAAGGAGGAGGAGGAGGGAGGATGAGATGGTGATGAATGATTGTTGATGTGAGATTAATTATTGTTCTGAGCGAGAGGATATATGGAAGAACAAGGAAGATGATGCTGCAAAGGATGAGGAGGAGGAGGAGGAGGGATTGGACGGGGAAATAGGATGATGATGATGATGATGATGATGATGATGATGATGATGATGATGATGATGATGATGATGATGATGATGATGATGATTATGGTGAGGAGGATGATGATGATGGTGATGGTGATGATGATGATGATGATGATGATGATGATGATGATGATGACGATGATGTCGATGATGATGGTGATGATGATGGTGGTGGTGGTGGTGGTGTAATTTTAGTATGATGAGTAGAGGAAGAGGGTGTATGAAGACTGAAGAGGAGACAGGCATGGTAATCTTTAAAGCGCGAATGTATGTTTTTTAGACAATGTAATGACAGAAAGAAAGAAAACAATTTTAGAGATGTGGAAGAAAAAGTATGGTGAGGATGAGGACGAAGAGGATGACAAATAAAAGAAGAAGGATTAAAGAGTGCTGATAGGGATGTAATGTCCTGTGCGAGAAGGTGTTAGATGGGGCAGATGAGGAGGGATATAAGAGAGTTTTAATGTTAGATGCGATCCACTTTCTCTGCAAAAGGGTGTTCAAGAGGAGAAAAAAGGAGGAAGAGGATGCGGAAGGGGAGGGGAGGAGGAAGGAGATAAAATTGTCAATGTGGAGATGCTGTGGCCTTGGGACAGGGAGGTTATTGGTAGAAGGATAGTCAGAAGGAGGGGAGGAGGAGGGGTTCGGGATGAGATGGTGTTTATCTTGGATGCCATGCCATGTGGAATGGGGTGCTGAAAGAGAAATGTGATTAAAATGAGGAGGATGGAAAGTGGGGTAGAAAGGAATGAGGGGATGAGAGAGCTATTGATGAGGGGTGCAATGTCATATGCAATAGGGTGTTGAAAGAAAGGACTGATGGTCCTATTAAGTCTATATACCCCCTCAATGAATTATATCGGTTACTAATTGATCATTGATGATAACTTGTAACGGCGATGTATTGATAAAAGGAGATAGATGAAGTGTTTTACTCTGGTTATCAATAAACATAAAGTTCATTAGATTATTACGCAAATATGTGCAAATCGTTATAAAAGTTATATAATGATATATGTGTGATGATTGGTAGAGTTTACATTAGTTGAAGTGAGATCGGATAAATTATTCATGATGGCAGATTTCGATGAAGGTTATAATATTTTTTAAAAAGTACTATACAACGGTGGTTAAGGAAGAAAAGGTTATACCAAAAAGGTTACAATGCAAAATAGGGTGAAATAGAGCCATGATGAGTAACATGTTATCAAACTAACAACTACATAATCGCACAACACAAAATATAATACATTATGAGTTACAGCTGGAGGGAACTATAGAAACCATTATGTGATGAAAGGGAAATTATATCCTTCAGCTATTTTTCTCGCGACGCGAGGGTGATCATCAAAAGGAAATTAATTATACTAAAATATCACACATTCAATGTTCAAGCTGACGTTTTCGTAAAAATAGACATAACAAACATAATTTTCAATGATTCTCAAAACAATCTATCACATATTATGTGATAGATTGTCGGTTGGGCTCCTGTATATATAATGCATTCCCCATCAATCGATTGATCTACTTTCGAAGTATGATAGCAATGCTTGGGAAATTGGAACACGAATTTACTTGAACGCTAAATTATTATGTCCAAAATGAGTCTGGATGAGGTCCGATCGAAAACATGTATATATGCAACTTAAAGGGATTGTTGAGTTTTGGTAGAGAGGGCGCTAGACTACTTTTTTTTTTTGTGAGGTAATGAAAAACTGAGTTTAAAATTTGAAAGAGCATAATATTTAAATAATAAAATCATCTTTGTTTGATCAAAATCGGTTCAGAGACGGCTGAAATATCCATAAATATAACAATTTGTAATAAACTTGGGGCCCCAGGTTTATTAGAGAATTTTGAACCAGCCGTTAAAAATTCAAAAAAATCCTTCCTCTTTTCAAAAAGTTACAAAATAGGTATTTAAATAGTTGTTGGTTATTTTTCTATCTAATCACTATTTCAACAAAGCATCACATGCACAATATTTTATTCAAAATGGTTGAAACCGATGAGTGTTTAGAGAGCGCCCTCTTACGTTTTAACAGCTCTTTTGTAATGATAACATGATCTTTACTACGTCATTTGTAATTTTATGTTCCTTTCTAGTTATAACTATTAGTTTGTAATGTAATGATGCAGGTTTTGGTTACTCAAATTCAGTTTCACCAAAACTGTACTCTCCTTACCAGAACTCAACTATCCCTTTAAAGAGGCTATCGTGAGAAAACTGAGAACTTGATTGTCAAAGACACATGTATTTTGTGTATCTCACGTGTCAAATCATCTGCAGTAATCTGTAGTATCTGCAAGAATCTTCAGGATTGAGGGAGGCAGATTGACCAGAAGAAGAAGAAGAAGAAATCATCTCTGTATACTGTCCTATTAATGTTATAACTCGTAACGAAGCGATTTTTTAGATTCCTTTTAATAACCTGTTTATCGTTGCATATACATGTATTGTGAAACAAATTATTTCATATTTCAGAATCATAACAAGGAAACGTAACACATTTCATTAAAAAGAGGAAAAACAAACGCTTTCAATTATTAATATACATGTATAATGTTACGTTAAAATCATGTATTTTGGTATGTTAGCAATGATCTTAAAGGGAAAGTGATGAATGGTTGGTAAAATATGTAGTTTTGTGATTCGATATGTCCTTCTGAGTACTGTGTGAAAAATTCATGTTAAATGGAAGTTATATGGCCAAGCAATGAGCAAAAAGGCCAAGTGATATTTCCTAATTCATTGCACTAACTTTGTACACAGTTATGACTATCCAGTGGATAGTGAAATATCCAAACACTTCTATCGTAAATATCTTTTTAACGAAAGGGAAATTTGAAGAAGAACAAAAAACACCTGTGCCATGCTTTTGTTGGTAATACGAATACAACAAGGTATGAGAGAACCTCTAGATTTCTAACTAAGTTGTGTGGATTTGGACAATGTTACTATATCCCTTTAACTTCAATTAAAGAGGTCTTGTTCTGCATGGTGGAGATAAATTGTTCATATTTCCTTGATTCATTTTATTCGATTGTGAAATTGGCAGAACTTTACTTTACTCGTTTTCTTCTATGTTATTTGCATTGACATGACTGATGTGGGTTTTTTTTTCGGGCGCGTGACCTGCATGGGCACAAATTAAATCATTGATTTGACATATATCTTTGTGAATATATGCAGCATCCCAAATACCTTTCCATAAATAAAGCCACAAAAAAACTGGGGCAATAAATGTGCCGCATAAATAGAGGGGATCACAAAGGAGAACAAGGGCTTTCTAGTTTCGATCTTTGGTGTCGAATGCCTGCGTCGCATTTCTCTTCCATCATATCTATTTTCTCATTGACGTTTTCGTTCACGGGATTGTCCCGTATAGTGAAAACAAGAAAGGATAATGGAAAGCTGATAGCACATCCGGGACTTCTGAAACGTGTCATGACGTCACTTAGGCTGAGGGGAATGTGACTATGGTGAATTGGATGTATAAATAAAATACCTGTTGTTTTTTTCTCCTTTTTTTAGTCGTTCATTCAAATGTTTCCAGTAGGAAAGTTTAAATTTATCAGAACTTAAAGGGATAGTTGAGTTTTGGTAGAGAGGGCGCTAGACTACTTATTTTTTTGTGAGGTAATGAAAAACTGAGTGTAAAATTTGAAAGAGCATAATATTTAAATAATAAAATCATCTTTGTTTGATCAAAATCGTTTCAGAGACGGCTGAAATATCCATAAATATAACAATTTGTAATAAAGCTGGGGCCCCAGGTTTATTAGAGAATTTTGAACCAGCCGTTGAAATTCTTTTTCAAAATGCTTCCTCTTTTTTTTTTTTCTTTTTCAAAAGAGGTTTTTAGATAGTTGTTGATTATCTCTCTATCTAATCACTAGTTAAACAAAACATCACATGCACAATATGTTATTTAAAATGGTTTAAAAAATGCATTTTTTGAAAGCGCCCTCTTTAGTTTAAACAGCTCTTTTTAAAATGATAACAGGCTTTTTACTTAGTCGTTTGTAATGTAATGGTGCATGTTTTGGTTACTAAAATTCAGTTTGACTAAAACTGTACTCTCTCTACCAGAACTCAACTATCCCTTTAATTTTGTTGAAAAATGTGTGTCCAATTCAAGCAGTATATAGGTACTATTTGTATACAGATGGAATTCATTGTACTATTGTGTAATATATAACGATATTTGAGGGAACTTACGTCTTAAGAACAACTTGTTAGAACATGCCAATAATGTATGGGGATGTCACGATGAATTTACCAGTGGGTGTGTTTCATACAACTCTGAGATTATATAAATCGTAACTTTCCGATTAAACGCATCTTGCATTTGATGGATTGGGCTTACCATAACCCTAACCATATACACCATAACACTAACCCTAACCCTAAACACAACTATTCATACAACACAACCTGTAACTGTACGGTTCAATTAATTACGTTACAATCGTACAATGAAAATTTAAATTAAATAGCTGAAATATGGAATGGTAAAGGTTTCTTATGAATGACTACACAAAGTATTTCATTGAAAAATACGTGAAATGCATTTTCTGCGACACAGTTTATGATTTTACGAAAGTACCACAGCCTTTTGGAGTAGAGTAGTATATGGGTCGATATCGATTATTCTGATGGCAATTTATATACAATTTAATGTATTTCAATAGAGTAGACCATTTTTGTACATAAGCATGCATTGAAACGCACGTCTGCTGGGTGTATTTAAGATGATTGAATTAAGTTTGACCTAAAATCCGTTCATCTCTCATGCACAATAGAAATCCAATATATTCACAGTCGGAACTTATGTTAAAACAATTCTACCCGGACAATAGTCTCACTCCCCCCCGTAAGGTTTATATGGAAATTATATGTTTTATTGTGGTCTCGTATACAATGAGATTTTATTGTGATAATGCAATTAGTTTTAAGTCTGCATGCGTGCAGCATTGTGGCTCGATATCATCTGTATGGCGAGCACGCCCTATATACGGTATTCCGAATCAAGCAAAGGGGGGGGGGGGAAGACTTCTTACGTAATTACATACAAAATCAATTAGTTATATAAGAATACAAAGGCTACATTTATAAGCAGGAGATAAATTTGCTGTTTGCATTAAAATATGTGGGTGGAG
This sequence comes from Echinarachnius parma, assembly GCA_037951105.1. Classification (NCBI taxonomy): domain Eukaryota; kingdom Metazoa; phylum Echinodermata; class Echinoidea; order Clypeasteroida; family Echinarachniidae; genus Echinarachnius; species Echinarachnius parma. The sequence continues at coordinate 30,756 of JBAMJV010003294.1, forward strand.
CGATTTTAGAATGCACTCATCAAAACGATCGACTGCTTTAGATTTGTATGGAAATGTAGATACACTTTATACTATATGACCTTCCTTTACAAGCGTGCGTTGATAAAACTGTACATATCTTACTTTGTATTTATTTTTAATTGAGAAAAGGTCGATAGAAATGCATATAATTCTATACACAGAATAATGAAATGACCCACATTATATGTAATACTTTTCGGGTCCGATTGTATCAACTTTATACTTAATGAAAGTGCTATTCAATATTAAGGAAATTATGAATTACTGATCATGATCCACAGCAACTAACTGTACAATGATCTTTACTTTATGTTGTATGTTAATAATACTAATGTTTTTATCAGTTCCATTGAATTAATTAAATATTATATTGAAGTGAACTTTCAATGGCAGTGAAACGCATAACTGATGGATAAAAGAAAAGATCAAAATGCATTTTTGTACGTATTGGCGCCAACCATTTCACAAATTCGCACTCGATGAACTTTGAAGAAAAGTTCATCATGGATTCTTCAAATCGTTCCCTTTCGCATCAGACGTATCAACTAGTCCTCATTTATCATCTAAGTCTACAAACCATTTCGATAATTTCCGGCGATGACTGTACTATCTCTCCCTGAACCACCTAGTCCCCAGTAGAGACCCTTGAAGCTTATCTGCACATGCTGGTATCAAATCACTCCTTCTCTGCATGGTTGAGTTTTTAAAAAATCTCCTTTGAAGTAACAATTGAGTTACTACTTAAATTACTCGCAAATAGTATTTTCATATAAAACAAAAAGAGCAGATTGAAAGGTTAGTAAATTAAAAAAAAAAAAAAAAAAAAAAATTCCATATGAATACGAACAAATGAAAACAAACAAACAAAAGCATTTTGAAAATTTGAATTTAAAAATATACCACATGTATGTCATCAATTAACATTGTATTTGTTCAGTCGTGATAACACATTAATCTAATGGGTTACTGAACACTTTTATTTCTTCTTCGCCTTGCAGGCACATCATCTGTTCCTCATTCATCATTTAGTCTACTAAAACATTTTGACAATTTCCCGAAAAGGGACTGCACTACAGCCCTCCCGAATCCACAGTCCGGAATCCTATTAAAGCTTCTCTAGTCATCCCTGAATCGCGTCCCTACTTCCCTGGCCGAATTCCTCGGGACCCCAAAATAACATGACAAGAACCAGAAAAGACAATTAAGCCATTCGCTCCTATAGATATTACAATTCCCGTATATAGATAATACAAGGCACATCGTGTTCTCGCAAGCGATGAGTTAACTCCAACACTACCACTATCTAATCGTAGGCAAACGTTTTCTTAACCTCATTTCCTCTATACGCTGTTTTATCTATTTTATATGGCCCATGTCCTGATAACGCCTTCAAACGCAAATCCGTCGCCTCTCTTCAAGGAGATAAAGCAGGAATTTTGTTATTACCGGTCACAGCTGCCAGGAGGGGCTACCATTCTGGTCTCTATACTGACCACCAGGCGAGAGTTCAGTAACCAGTTAAAGCTTCGTAGATAGAAGTGAAGAGGTGATCTGGTCTAGTGGTCAGAGCTCCGCTCTTCGCACTACTTGGCCCGAGTTCGAACCTCGGCTGCGTCTCATGGGTGGTGACGATAAAGGGCGATCTCAGACGCAAATAATCAATATTGATTGAACGCGTCTGCAAAAACCAAATAACCAGATAGACCGAGCATTGGAAACGGTTTCTAAAAATAACTACCTTTAAAAAAAAAAGAGTTTTGTGGCTGATAGGCCTTGAGCATCAATCGTTTTGCCAATCTAGAGTGCTCGGGTTCGATTCCCAGCAAAGCCCAATGTACAGTGCCCATAATAGTCATGTTATACCAGATAAAGGGTACACTTACATGTATGTGATCAAGGAATCAGGTACAACTACAATTTGAGAAAGACATGCGATAAAGAAAATGAGTGAGATGATCGTGAACGATAAGAAACGGTAGTATGTTTTAGTCCCCCTCAAGAATATTATCAGAGTTTACTTTGCCTTGACACGGGCAAATGACCAAGCGGAATCCGGGATACTCGGAACCCGAGATCGTAATAGCTATCTAGAATTCCAGTGAACGAACTCATCAATGCCATGTTGCTTTATTTTTAGGGGAATCGAGTGGTGTACAATTACATTTTCCAGTGTCCATCAGATAATAATTGGTAGTGACCACCCGTCCCAGCTGTTAACCCTATCAATGAAGTGTCACCACATAACTACGTCACTTCTGACCTCTATGATGGGTATATGGATGATCCTATAGTACGTAGCTACGGCGACATTACTTCGCCGGGTAAATGGGTAGGGTTAAGGTTTTTTTTTTTCTTCATATGTGTGGTTTGAGAATAATTTTTGTTCGGAAAATTAACATTAACATGTTCCCCATTAGATTCTGCAATCTCCATATAGAGGTAAAACAGGGCCACCATGCAGTTTCCCGTAGGCAATCAATTAAGCTTTAATTTGTAGGGATGGGGAATATTATCATAATTATTGGGGTGGTCCCCTTCTCAGTAGTCCTCTCCGTACCATTTTCTGACTCAAAAGTCACTTGCCATAATCTGACTTTTACTGTATTCCCGTTCAATCGGACAAGAGCTTATTACAGTTATGTAGCACCTTGTTCAAGATGATGGCACCCTTTTTTCTGGTCTGGAACCCCTTCGTATATATATGTTCGCACCCCTTGAGCTGAGGCGTACAGCTTTGGTACATGCCTGTAGTGACGTGGACGTTTGGCCAGTGTGGTCACGAATTTATTCCGCCGCGGCATTAGTCCTGGCAGTGCAATTTAAGGGGATATATTACATTTGGTTGCCAACTTCAATTTTCATAGGTTTAGCCACCAAATATAACCATTGCCACTCAATGATCAAACTATAGCCACTAAATCTATAAACATAGCCGCCAAAAACTAACATGTAGCCACCATATTTAGGGTATAGGGTTAGGGTTATTCGTGTTCGCAGCCATATTTTTTGAAAATTGAAGTTAGCAACGACAAGTAATATATCGGCACCTCGGACAAGATCCGCTAGCGGATCATGTCCGCCCGGACTAATCCCGCGTCCGGACTAGTACAGCTCCTACACCGCTAGCTTCCGATAGTTCTACATCTTCTTTAGATAATAAACTACAACGCGGAGCGTAAGCGATGACGATTAACCGCTGACATACCAGAGTTCTGTCATATCTGTATACACACTGTGTTTATTCTTGGTGAAAGTTTGGAAGTTGGCATTGGAAGAGTTGATAAACGCTGTTTGATCAATCGAATGGCGCTATGTTTGTTCTCGGGAGGAAAGTTTATGTTTCGGCTTACGTCATTGACTGAGTTATGCTTTGATACTGAGATATGATGGTATAGAACGATAAATATGCTATCTTGCAAACCCTCACGTTTCCTTTGGGTTATGATAGTAGACCAATAAATCTAGCTCCTTTGTAGACTTTTATGCTTTCTTATATATGACGGTAGGACAATAAATTATATAAGCTCTTTGCAATCTAATATGATTTAGACGTCTGACTTTATATAATAGAATTAATACAAACCGTTTAATGACCTATAAACTGAGCTTGAACTCGGAAGTATCACGTTCTTCATTCTTAAAATGTTACAAAGTTTGAAAATCACTGTACAATCTATCAATCTTCCTTTTTTCATACGCCATATTTCTTATATACTATATACTGAACAATAGTCAGGGCTTAAATTCATCTGTCTTACGTTTACTTATAGTCCGGAAATTCGTTTTGTATTCCCTCAGACCGAGGAAAATCGAACACTCAAATACATATTTTGAATTCCCATTTCGCAGTCTTCAGAGAGGCACAGCGATCTGAAGTATTTGAACATTGTCAGCGTATTCTCTTGTGACAACCATAGCATAAACGAATATCTAAAAACATCCGTACTGTATTTTACTGAATTAATTTTGCATTCTCTTTCTGGAGCAAAAAGGGAGCACTCAAATCGTGATGAATTGTCATTCTTTTGTCTTCGAAATCTCAGCAATCTCGAAAATTTAAACAATTGCACGATGGTATTATATTGTATTCTCTTGCGAGCACCATATACAATGAGCCTGTATATCAAACGTTCCTAGTAAATGCCTGTATACTCTTGCGAGTCATCAATTCCGAGTATCAGACATAATATATTACAGATCGTTACAATCATGACGATATTGACTTGAATGTAACATTTATAAAATACGCATTATAGACAATGTGACAGTTGAAGGGATCTTGCATACTTGCTATCTTCAAAATATCCTTACTGTTTGTGCGAGGAACTAGTTTAAAACGTGAATTTTAAACTCAAACGAAAGTTGTGGTTTTGCAAAATATAATGATTTCACAAATAGTTAGACATGCGATACAAAATGTTTGATGAAAAACTTTCCCATTTATTCATACTTGTGTATGCAATGTAAAATTGTCGGCTTATTAATTACTTTCCATCATTTCAACTTCAGACTTGTTCACAGTAACAATACGCACTAAGAAATAAAGGTTCAAAATAATTTGCAACCTTGAGGGTGTGTAATGCAGCAGCACATTTAAGGGGCAATAACTGCACCCAAAAGTGGGGTACGCAACTTATTGTGTGTACACATACACTTTAAGGGTGCACGTCTGCACCCCACAGGGTGCATACCCCAATTTGGGGTGTAGTATTGTACCCTTAAGGGTGCTGCTATCGTAAGCAGCTCTTTGAACCCTAATATTGTACCTTCATTTCGTAATGTTTATAGTAATGGTTTATGGCATTTCCTGTCTGAATTAAAGCATTCATTAAAGGGATCTAGTAACTTTGTTGACATGTGCAAAAAGTGATGAATGGTTGATGCAATGTATATTGTTGTTATCTCATATGTCCACAGGGTATTGTGTGAAAATTTAAAATCAAATGGACATTGTATGGCCAAGTAATGAGCGAAAATGCAAAGTGATTATCTGAATACTTCAATCATACATATCTTTGTAACGAAAGGGAAATTTGAAAAACCGAAACCTGTCCCGTGATTTTATTGTTAATACGAATACAACAAGGTACAAACAAAATAAAAATTTTATTTTGAGGATTTGGACAATGTTACTAAGTCCCTTTAAGTCCCTTACATTAGCTTTAAGTGATCATGTCTGAAGTTTTGGCGCCTCTGTTGAAAAGTTATGTCATTGTATGTATCGTTTTCTTTTATTAAACTTTCATCCATTTCCTTTGTTTTATTGCTGCAAAGTATGCCCGTCCATCATAAGCTATAGTGTCCCCCCTGGTCAAGTCAAGTCGACTGGCATTTACGAAATTTGAGTTATGTTTTATTTATATGATTCCATGTAGCTATTATTAGATTTGAGAAATATTTCAAGAGACCATAAAGCTTTCATTCTTGCGTCTGTTATAGGGAGTGTGTCACGTGAAAATATTTTAAAAGTATATCGGGCCTCTTTCCCGCGTTTTATAAATAATGTTGATATATAATTTAAACTTAACATTTTCCTATTCTCTGTCTTGTCCTAAATGTCTAAGGCTAATTAATTTATTTCGTTACAACCATATTATATTTTATTAACAACTTTATGTCATGATACATCATCATTGTCGATGATGTGACGACATGAAGATAATCATTTCTTTTTGGGTTTAAAATTCTAATTTATACTATATATATTTAGCCAATATTTAATAAACAACATGCACACTATACAAAATGGAACATTCTTATATATAGGCTTGCCCTTTACATCCTCGATACAGACAAAATACATTACCGGAAAGGAAACCGACCATGTGACATGACAATATATTTATAACATACAACAAGCCCTATACTTTCTCTTTATTCTCCACAAATGTCAACAGGATGATGTAGAAATAGATTCTTTCAAGTAAAATTCAGGCTGGAAATCCCGCCTTAATTGAAAGTCCAAACACCCGTCACAAATACGGATTTCAAGTGCATGAGGCCATTTACGTAGCAGAATGGTCGGATGCATACAAATCAGGTATACCATACACGAAATAGAGCTTGCTTTGATTGTATTCAAACAATATATAAGAATTCTCTGAAAGGAATAAAGCTATTCGCATAAAATGCATGACAATGTAAATTGCTGCTCGTATAACTAAATAGCATGTACCACTTGGTATGGATGCATTTTTCTTTTCTGGGATAATAATCATGTAAGATGGCAATTATGTTTGGCACATGGGTCATTGTAACTAAATCTATTTCTTGAAACATTACATAGTAAAGTGAAGTAAAGAAAACCGTGACAGACATACATTGTCTTTCTTTTTAAATAACATGCTTATAAGCAACCTAGATTTTGAAAATGTTATAAAGCCGTCTATTATTAAGTGAATGTAAAATTGCTTCAAGTGCTTTCAAAGAATGATGTCCTTTTTTAAACATCATGCTTACACAATCTAGATTTTGAACATGTTATAAACATAAAGCAGTCTATTTTATACCAAGTTAATATAAAACAGATTGCTTCGAATGTTTCAAAGAGTTGTGTTCATGCTCCCATTAAACGATTTTGCGACTGAATAACTTTTTGTGGGGTTATCAATAAGTTTTGAGGGGACGCTGGGGGAAAAGTGGAAAAGCGCCATCATGCGTCACGAAATATAACATCTATAGGGTACCACCGCACAATTTGTTACCAGCGCGCTGCATGGTAACAAAGTGTTCTTCGAAGAAAAAAAATTCTTTATTAATTTAAGCGTTGGGAATTACAGGTATTAATATAGATTTAATTTTCGTTTCGACCGGAAACTTATGAAATATGCTTATTGTGCTATCATGTATGAATTAAAATACAATATTATGTTTCCGATGTTAAACGTTGCGATGTGTTTGATCTCCATCGCGCAAAAGGTACGTTTTTAATAGAAAATTGTTATGTTTTTTCTGGTTTGGTTTGTGAACCATTGCTATTGACCAAGATCAACATTCACGCATTATATTTGTTTTGACATATAATTATGAGATTGAATCGATCTTTATTCTTAAGCCAAATTAAACTACATTTTAACCTATAAAAACACGATTGATTTCTCTGAAAGCTCCAACACTCAAAATAGTCAATCTTGAAACTCGTAAAAATTAGAAAATAGTTGTTCGCAATTTGGAAACAACAAGAGAACATTTAACCCGCCTTAACACGTAAAGTGACAAAGTTACGAACCTGCACCATGCACATGCTACGTATTATTCCTATATAGAGATGATTCATTGCTGGCACGCTATCAGTTAAATAGAACCAGAAGACGTTGTTTTACAAAATAATTATACGGTTGTGGCAATATCGGTTGATTGAAAACATTGCTTAATTCACTTTCTTTGTATATATTTTGATATAATCATGATAACATAGTTGCTTTGGGGCATGAATTCGAAGTAAGATTGTAAAATGTTAAACTGGGACGTGTAAACTGGGCTCAACGGTTTTGTTTGTCGACCAAAACCAGATTAAATGTGTTTTGCCATTATAGAAGGTTGGACCGCCAGTTTATTCTGATGTACGAGCGTTCGCCTGTGTAAAAAAAATCTCATGTATTTTTAACTGGACCTCTATTTGAAAAACAACTGTGCTGACTATAATTATAGGGTGTTTCGCCCTTTTGTGAAAATAAATAGATTTAAAAAAAAAATCAAAATGGTTTCGCCCATGTTCTTCCTTCAGGTCAGATTTATAATAATTATGTTCTGCATCATGTTCGCCCTTGCACGTGTGGTTGTTGAAAAACAAAACATATTAAGAATCACCCCTTTGACAAAAACTAATTGGGAACTTAAATAAGACATTTTGAGTCTTGTTCGCATCGAAGCATAATTATCTGGATTCATTGAAAATGTATACAACTGAAACCATAATAAATTATTTTATAATTTTGTCGTTATTCGAGCTACTTCATCATTATAACATGTCTAAACTGAGAGTTCCTTGATTACTGAAACCAAGCATTGTAGTTTCTCTTTGAAATATTATTATTCGTATAGATACTATTCTCTAGTTCTCAGGTGTGATTAGATTGGTCAATGATCATGATGATACTAGTATTATCGAGAAAGGTTATTTGGGTGCAAGCTCGTCTCATGAAACCTATGTATAAAGTTGTTAGAAGGTAACAACATACTTTTGAACTTTGAAGCCGTCCATAAAACATTTCCCAGCATTTGAAATGGGAGCCTCTGAAAGCTGTTATGAGGGGTGATAATTTGCGTCATATAATTTCATTTTCCTAATGATACATGTTATGGGTAGATATTAAACACTATTAAGATTCATGCAGGTAAACTATCCGTGAGACAAGTATGGTAGCAGAGGGTGGGGTGGGGGGGGGGGGGGTACGGAGCCGGGGGCAATTATCTATACCCCTGTAACAATGTTTGCCTCCCCCCCCCCACCCACCAGCCCCTCATGGCAAGTACTAACGAACGAATACATTGCGATGATAATCTTTAGCACGACCCCTTCCCCAGCACCCCCCCCCCCCCCCGTGGCAATAGTCCCCCCCCCCCCCTCAACCGGCCAACTGGGGAAGTAGGAACAAAGGAATACATAGCGACGATAATTACGATAATTATCACCTTTAACACGACCTCTTCCCCAGCACCCACTCCCCCGCCCCCCCCCCCCCCCCCCCCTCCCCCGCATACGAATCTTTGCTCCTCCCTTCCCTGTGGGGGTTGAAACGTGTTGGTAAAACTTTATCCCGGAAATCGAAATGGGACCTGTCCCGAGGCCTTGTAAAGACAAAGTTTCACATTTTGATCACGTCATCGAGCACTTCTTATCGATCGATCATGCGCGATAAAAGGTTTAAATATCGGAGAATATATATCGCGTTTCGAGTGCTATCGGTTGCATTAAAATTCATAGTCATCAAATACTGCAGATATTATACTATTTTCTAAATTTCTTGGTAATCCAAATGGATACTTCAGATATCTTTACGAACTGAAAGATTGAGGGCGATATTTCTTTAGTTCTACACAGAAATTTTAAAAAATGTCTCAGTTTTGCATGTGAACGAACCACTCGTAATGAAAAACGTTTTATCCCCGTGATCGAAACGCGATTTAGCCCGAGGTCCTCGCGATTGTTTCGATGTTGTTTTGTTTTAGTTTACAAGTCATCGAGCCCGCCAAATCGATCGATCCGAGATAAGAGATATTAGATTTGTGAAAGTGTGTATCATGTTTCGAATTATATTAATGTCATTCATGTTTCATATTAAGCTTATTTCATATCCAGCAAAACATGATTTTACATTCTGGGTGGTCTTACTTAAAAATACAAAAAACACACACACACATTTTCCATTTTACATTCATAATGTGTGTCAACTCCATAGTAAAGTATTTTTTGTATTGGTGAGATAATCCTTACTCTCTTTATTTTGATATGCCGCATCATAGAAACGAATTTCAGTTTTTAAAAATGTTTTAAAAATACATAACAATGTCCGCATTGTGTAATTACGTGAAACTCACCATTTTTACATTTTTACTGAATTACATGTCACTCATCAAATAGAAGGGAACAAATTGAAGAGAAAAAATGCATTACAAAGCAGCACAGGTAAGCAGAATCGGACAGGTAGTGTTTACGACGGAAGGGGAAGTTAATAATCGGGGGATGAAATGCTCCCTAGGGTTACTGAACAGGGGGTACGAAACGCCCCCGAGGGTGCCAAAAGAGGGGAACAATCATACCCCGCTGCCCGGATGGTATGAAGTTTCGCAGCCCCCCTTATCGAACCCATCGCGCGTTTCGCGTATATCATGTTTCATATTCCGCATGCATGGTGCCAAGTCTGCACCCATATTACATCAATTAAGAAGAAAAAAACAATAACAACAACATGAACAAAGATAGCCATAATACCTGTGTATTATTATTCCCGTGTCTAAAATAGCGTGCGACGGACAATCTTTCTCTTGGCATAATTCCACAAAAAATAGAAACGTAATACTGACAGGGAAAGACGTTTTTTTCTTCTTTTTTCATGTGAGTAACGTGAAATCAAGAGTTGTTTGGCTACCTGTTTCGATGCATAATCTGTATCGATTGATTATATTTTCGTTAGTAGTCTTTATTATGATCATGAACATTACTATCGCTTGAAAAAAGACAATGTCAATTCCTTAATTTGTAACATTAGTTGTTGCGGTCGAGAAGATTGTTTAAATCAAGACGCAGATGTCTTATAATTATCTGTATCTAATGCGTCAAACATAAACTGACATCGTAAAAACGATACTAATATTGTGCTCGACTTGATGTGCGTGACATAGGTGAATTCATACCTCGGAGAGGGTGTGAGCATCAGCTTCAACCCATCGTTGCCATGGTTACTGGATATTGAGCGAACGACTGATTAAAGGGCAATGAAACCCAAGCAAAATGTTGCTTTCATAGTCTTGAAGAGATTAAGAAGAATAATCTCTGAAAGTTAGAGCATAATCGGGTAAGAAACAAGAAAACTACGGCTCTTTGAAGATGTCCATTTATTCCTATGGGGAACTCAAATTGGCAACGCACTCTGATAAGTGTGTGGACAACTCCCCATATGTTATGTACACAAATGTTCCCATTTTTACAGTTTTCTTCATAGTCACATTTTTCCATTCCCCCAACTCATGATATGTTATGTATAAAAGCATTCTACAAAACATATGTTGAACTCGAACGAAGGGTAAACATAAATTTTGAGAAAATTTAACAAAACTGAAATTTTGTGTACAAAATGTATGGGGAGTTGTCCACAACTTTGCCAGAGTGCGTTGCCAATTTGAGTCACTCAAAGAAATACATGACTCTTTTCAAAGAGCCATAGTTTTCTTATTTCTTGACCGATTGTGCTCAAATTTTCAGAGACTATTCATTATATGTAATGTCTTATAGTGCCCACTAAATCCCCTTTCCAGTCGAATTCTAAAACTATCATTCCAGTCGCAATAATTTTGACCTACCAAATAATATATGATTTTATTCTTTAGTGAATTGTTAGTGTTATTTTTGCGTATGCTACTCCATTTATTTTGGTTCGGATAGTTTATTATAATATAGGTTTTCCCGCTCAATTTCGCGATTGTGACAATCAAATTGATATAAGGAGCAAACGAATTCGCGCGAGTTGCGATCGCCGTGTCAAAGCAGCATTCGAATTCGTAAATAGTCGTTCAAAATCGTGTCTGAGCAAGTGAATTTGAACAAAGAGCATACTTTTTCATCAATGGTCATTCAAAATCGCACGTAGTTCACGCTGGCGCTATTGCACATTCGCGAATTCGAGTGCTCATAATGAACTATCGTGTCTATTCACGAAACCGTATGCGTATGCATGAATTCGTTTGCACTTATTCGGAATTTGAAAGACCGATATCAACGATTACGCGGCAATGCGTGAATTTGAATGACCCTTAATGAATTCGATTGAAAAAAGTGTAACATTGAGCGGGAAAACCTATATATATCTGTATTTGTCTTTCTCCGTTTCTGGAAACGATTGTGATGTTTGCTTTGGAGGAAGGGGAAATTATTTTTGGTGGATCCCCCAGGTCTGAAACGACCTCTTTCCATGCACGAGTCATGAGCGATTCCCCATTCAGTATCCAACACTGGCACTGCTTGCCATGCAGGGTGAGTGGCTGACATTATGTTGCTTCCTCCGCCGATCCGTCGTTTGTTTTTGATTTCCACTTTGCCTTTTCTCGGATTGTTGTCGACATTTCCCACATATTTCGGAAACGAATAGATGTGATAAATATTCTCCAAAGATGTAGCAATACTATATTTTGAAACCGTGCTTAAGAAAGGATGTTTTTCGATTCAAACGTTTGAAGTTTACCCGCAGATACACAAAATATTGTAATGTTATGTTAACATTATTTATCCATATGGTATTAATATCCGCAAGACATTCCAGTCCGGCATGGCTTGTAGAACACAATTCCCAATTTCATTCGGTGTTAAATTTATTTTCCTTAAAATCCCAGAACTGTTTCATGATTGTAATGTTGTTGTTGTTTTGTTTTGTTTGTTTTTTTTTACTTTGAAGCATTGTTATAGGAATGCAGACCTCCCATGTCCTCCTTCTTTCTTGCTACAGGTACGACAGTACTTCCAAACCTCAAAGTTGTCATCTGCAATAAGATTACCCCTGGAGTGGTTGATATACAATTTGGCCCTCTTCCAGCGACGTTTGGAAATGTTTGTTTCTAAACCATTTTAAAGTAAATTCCAAGAGAGAGGAATCCCAACTTTCTTTGCTAATTTTCTTTGAAATAATTTGTACTCATAATTAAATTCGATATCGTTGTTTTACTTCGTCCACTGCAGGTACGTCGGTATCTTCAAGCCGCTGCGCCCCCGCATGAAGAAGTCTACCTTGTGCGTCATCATCGTGGCCATCTGGGTGGTGTCCATCCTGGTGTCCCTGCCTGCCCCGCTCAAGACTCGCGTCATCACCTTCTACAACTGCAACACCAAGCGGAACCAGAGTCAGTGCCTGGAGATGTGGAACAACCTGGTGGCCGCCAAGCTCTACGTGTCCTTCATGACCCTGGTGGAGTTCCTGGTGCCCTTCTTCACCATGGGTGCGATCTACCTCCAGATCGCCCTCCAGCTGTGGATGCACCGCACGCCCCCGGGCAACCAGACGGACCGGCACCGCGAGATCACGCTGGTCCGGAAGCAGAAGACCATCCCGATGCTCATCACCGTCGTTGTCGCCTTCTTCTTGTGCTGGGCGCCGTACTACGCCTACAACCTCGCCGTCAACTTCGCCGGCAACAGGCTGGAGGACTTTTCGGGACACCTCGCGCTGTTTTTCGTCGTCGAGAGCATCGCCATGCTCAACTCGGTCATCAGCACCATCATCTACTTCCTGATGAGCCCCAACTTCCGCACGGAACTGACCATTCTCGCCTCGTGTATCTTCGGGAAGAAAGTTTTGGCGCGTGTCCGCACCAGTGACCTTGATAAGGACAAGTTCAACATGCCGATCCACACGCACAGCAACCACAGCAACAGCAACTCGGTAAGGGGCAACGGCTACACGCAGGTAGGTCTGATTCGCAAGAGTTCCGACACGGCAGAGGCGAGGATCTAACACACTCATTGACCAAGCACGGATCATGTACCGATCACGCACCGATCACGGGCCTATCACGTGATCATACAATGATCTAGGGCACGAGCGTACTTATAAAAGTGGACTGTTCAAGCTCTGTTCTCGCGATCTTACAAACATTAAAATGCATACACTATGTGCTAATCTCGTTATTAGCGTGCGTGCTGATCTATCTTACAAGGATCACCATAACATACAGTGATCTAGTATAAGTCACATAATATGAACACGTGCTTATTGCAAGGATGTGGCTCCTGAAATCATAATACAGGAGGATCGAGTGGACATACTGATCTGACAAACATTATTATGATCTATAGGCCTTGTATATGATCGTGTGATCTCGCTGCAGATCCCATACGTACGAGGATCTAGTGAACCTCGAACGCACCTATTTATTATGAACATAGAAATTACTATGATTTATAGCGCACGTACTTATTTCGTGATCATTACACAGATCTAACGCACGCGCGGACATCGGGATCAAAGTGTTTTGTTATCTTGACTTGTGATCCCGTTGAGATCTCGCAAACCATGTGATATTTTGAACTGATATTATACCTGTGATCTTGATCATGAACATGCTACAGTTTTAACAGTAACGGCCTTTCATGATGCTGATTTTAGTTGTGTGGATGGTGAGAATATCAACTAATGCTTGGAATCTTTGAATGCAGCAAACTGAACAACAACAAAAAAAGAAGATATTTTGCGTACGGGTATAACTCAGAATTTAAAGAACTATGTAGCGAAGATGATTACAGAGATACATCTGAAGACATTTTTGGCGGGGACTCTAAACATAAATTGTGTATTAGTTTAGTTTGTTTTTTCACTGAGAAGCATACAACATAATCAGTCTATTTTTTATTTCTCACAATGAGAACTAACTGATTATAAATGTGGGCGGCAATTTTCTTCAGATTTTCAAATGTGCATTAAGTATTTTTGACTAGCCAAATAGACACGATAGACATGGCAATTTTATATTTATTATGTTTTTGTGATAACGCTTAAACACATTTTAATATAATATGTTGTGTGGTTTTAGTGAAAACTGACATTTTAAGATTATAACTTGTTTCGATGGTCTATGATTATGTTGCGAAATGTATTTTTATGAGTAATACATGATTTACGCAAAAGGGACATGTGGGTTGGGTTCCATTTGTACTTTACCCAGATTCGATCAAACATGTTGAAGAATGAAATGGGCCCCGTTGCAGAAAGAGATACAATCGATTGTAAGTTGCAATTAATCGTAAGTCAGATCACGTGTTCTAGATGCGCAAATCTGATTGGTTGAAACGCGTAAATTTTCTGACTTACGATCAATCGTAACTTACAATCGATTGTATCTCTTTCTGCAACGGGGCCCTGGTCTATGTACCCATTGATTGGTGACCAAAACGTACACAATTTAAGAACATGATATAAATGCCTTCTTATCAATATTTTACACGTTTAAAATGAGACGAGTATTACGTAATATTTTGTTTTCACAAACGACCGATACTACCGTATTCTAGTTCGACATGCACGTTTAACATCAGTCAGATGCACACGTAGTTTATTTATTTTATTTTTTATTTTACCAGGGAACCGTGACTCGGCCATCAATTACTGTTTTTAGACGGTCCCTGAAAAAACGTATACGTTATGCTAGCCTGTAATATACATTGCATAGTTTGTCCCAATAAATATAATAGGCAATATACATGATCCGTGATTAAATTATTTTAAATTATTATAATCAATGATTATTATAACAAATAATATAGCCGACTAATCAAGACAGCTCTATTACAGTAAATATTTGCATCATATTATGTTTATACTTATATTTTATTTATTTATTTAATTTATGCTTCATTCTGTGCACATAATATATCATATATGATTGTGTATGTTATTGATTACAATACATTGTGGTAGCGGGATAGATTTACCTATGAGAAGATAACACATACAAAAAAAGGAAAGTAAAACAACTAACTACGTTGCCCAATAGTATCTGCAGTTGCAGTTGAAATAAACACATCAAGGATTTGGGAGAAAATAATTGTGATAAAGGAGTGGATTCTTTGTCGTAATACATGAAGTTCTGACAAAAGCTTTTTAAGTTGGTTTTTGTTATATTCTCAGGCCCTCTACTATAATAGACCCTCACTACTCAGACCCCTAAAATATGTTCATACATAATAATGGCGTAGCCATCAAGATTGGAGACCAAAAGTAATTCAATTAAAATTGATACTTCAGCCTGTAGCACATGTCATGTACAAGACGCCCCCGTTTCATATCCATTACGCCCTCGCCCCCCCCCCCCCCCCCCCCCGTTGGTGAAATTATATCTACCCCACTTTACATTTTACATTTGAATGTATATTTTTTATATCACTGGCTTTCAATAGCTAAGGTTGTTTCTCTCTTCTTTTTTGGCACATTTCAGGATTCAGGCCTGATATACCTTTATACAACTGACGTAGTTTCATATAAACAGACGATTACAAAAATTGCCTACATTTGATTTGATTTTGTAAAAACATGATAATTATAGAATACTTGAGAAAGTTGAATATTACAAACAGGACATCTAACTTAAAAGACTACCTCTTACAGACCATTTGTGTCTAAAATATGACAACTAATGTGATGATTATATTGTCATCGTGTTTAAAATGAACGCCCGTACTTTAATACTCCTTGACTTTCAGTCCATCTTATTCGATCAAACGATTTTGTTTTATTACCATGACAACTGGACCCAAATTACCCTACTTAACGGAAACATCAGTAAATAATATCAATTCGTTCACCACTATCAGATGGACGATGGACGTTATTCAACTATGGCATACTATAATTATTATAAGACATGGATACATGAAACCAACATTTTAATGTGCAATTTAGCTGAACTCCCTTAATTTAATTAGTATTATATGTAATATATCTACAGAAAACCTTACTTGATCAAATCCACGTCTTTAACGACCAAAGTATTATTGATAAAAGTATGTGCTTATTACAAAAAAGAGTGATTGTTTTTTTGTATATATATCTTGGCATATTTCATTGGCAGGTGCTTATATGTTTATCGTAACTAACAGCAACTATATAGGTAATTGGTTTTTATACCTTTTTCATCATGATGGATTATTGTATATTCAAATTATGCCGATACCTTGTTACCATTATTGAGCTTAGTTCCAAAAAGGCGCTAAATCCATTTTCCATAAAAAAAAATTGAGTTAACGATATCAGTCCATTAATGAGCTACATAGCTCAGAAATCAAATTTGTAGGACTTTTTACACGATCAAAATCAAACTATGGAACGTTTCACTTTTATATTCCCATATAGGCATGTGCACAAAGCTGGACAAAGAAACCTATTTTTCTCGAAAGTTGAAAAAGTGGATTTAGCGCCTTTTTGAATTAAGCTCTTCAATTATTATTGTTAGAGAGTGAAAAGGACATGAACGAAGAAAAAAACTGTGCCGTTTTTTTAATACGTTTTAATATATATTATATTATATTATACTTCACATAATGTTATTGTACAGTCATCAACGCTTGAGTTTGAACTGCCCTTTTTTATACGGAATAAAAAGTAGTTTTGATGTATCCTAATGAATATTGTTGATGGTGTGTTCTTATAATTTCTTGTTTTACTTGTTGTTTGTGTTTGTGATTTTATTTATAGGTGCTGCTGGTGATTGTATGTATTTAATGATGATGATGATGATGATGATGATGATGATGATGATGATGATGATGATGATGATGATGATGATGATGATGATGATGATGATGATGATGATGATGATGATGATGATGATGATGATGATGATGATGATGATGATGATGATGATGATGATGATGATGATGATGATGATGATGATGATGATGATGATGATGATGATGATGATGATGATGGTGATGATGAGGATGGTGATGATGACGAAAATGATGACGTTGATAATGATTATAATAATTTTTAAAAATCTTTATTTTGATTGTGAAGATGATTTAATGATGATAGTAATGGTGATGATGGTGGTGGTGGTGGTGGTATTGAAAGGTGATAATGATTAATTGATTGATTGATTGATTGATTGATTAATCGATTGATTGATGGGTGGTATGATCTGCCGTTCTTAAAAGGTCCTATTTTGTATTTAAGAAAAAATCAAAGAAATTGAGAATACGAAATCATTTCTTTTGAACCAAAGATGAAACTCATTTATTTATAACATTAAAACTGTTCATATAAATAAAATCGATTTGTAATGCATCAACATAAATAGTTCTATAAGTACATGAACATTGGTCCAGCACGCGTTTGGGCCTCTGGTGAAATATTGGTCCAGTAATTTATCTAAAATGGTTGAATACAATGCAACATTATACGTTGGGTTTTTATCTTTCAGAGCCGGTATGCCTGGCCAAAAAAGAGCACATTTGTACCCTGGCATGGAATAAACAATAACTACTATACCATATTCTCTGATTATAACGATTACGACTGGGTATAGACTTAAATGCACAAGATCATAACGTGGGTAGCAACAAACAACCTCAACACTGATAATACTTTAGCATGAAAATTGTAACGATACTAATGCCAACAGAAATAAATTTAGCTTCACGTAAATGTTTAGTCCATTGAAAAGCCAAGGATGTTTCAATGTCCGCCAACAGCGTAACCATAGTAACGCACTGGAGCTTGGGTCTCCCCTTATGATAGAATCAGTGACTTAGTATACACATAAATATCTACAAATATACGCAGGTATACGCAAGGATTATACTTTACATCCTATCATTTATTATTGTTTGGTTTATCTAATTTGACAAATTAGATACATGGATGTTTGAGGATAAAAAGGCACTACATAAATAAAACGAAAGATTAAAAAGAAAAAGCTTACAATTATAAATACATTTTCCTGTATTTTTTCCCCAGACCTCTGCTTTAAGACGATTCCTATATATACACCAATAATATACTGAGTAACAAAACCATTAATTCACCAACTATGACATCACGAATATACGCTAATACTCAATTGCTCTGTATACGTGTCAACATTTTCATAGAATGTACACTACCATTATTTTTATTATAAAAAAAAACCTTTGTATGCATATAATTGCAACTCATTAATAGTTATAAAGGGATACACCTATTATATCAGATTATAAAACATTCGGACATTTTCAATTGCAAAATAATTACTATGATTTATTTGGATTAGATGTATGCCTACGTTTTCAAGTTAATATTTCTTGCACATTTTTTAATTATTCAATATTATTTTATAATTACAATTTGTGACCAGTAGAATTCAAGTTTCCATTATGTATTAGTAGAAAATGAATAAAATCAATTCCATTTAGTTCAATTCAATTCAAACCAATATTGACATTGTATACAATCAATACGTGCTTTAACGGAGATTATACTGCATTGTGGCTTTAAGCGATCAAATAAATACAACGATAAAACAATATACATAGAAACAAATCAGGAAAATAAAATAAATTAAGTTGTTACAACAATAACAACATATTCCCTATATATAGACACGATTATTATATGTACAATCATAATTTCAATTTTATCGAAAAGAAAAGAAAAGAAATGTCACACAATTCAAGAGAATAAAAAGGCACGCGAATCGGTGGACATTCTTGCCCGGTCTTACAACTTACAACTTGATCTGTCCCGTTAAGAAAATAAATAACATTTTAACTTTCAATATCGCTCATTCTCTATTATGACCCGTACTATTGTTACAACACTGAATACTGCTCTGATGTCTCCACGAAGTCTCTTTTACTTATGTCCGACACTTTGCAAAAGATTTTGTAATTCATAAACAGTACAATTAATCAGCAACACTTACGGAACCATTAAGGCCTCATGGCTCCGTATGCGCCAAACGTCTGCGGGTGCGCCAATTCTATACACGCGTACATATGGAAACAATAGAACCACGGAAGACGCGTACGTCCTAGCCAAAGGTCTTCTTCTGCAGACTCTTAAACACAAGCTTTGATATGGTGATGATTTTTTTTAAATTATATTAATTATACAATGAACTTTTTGGTCAGTAGGTGTAATTAACTACTAAAACGTTTACCTTTCATTTACACGAATATTATGTTGGGGTGTTGGTTCCCTTTAAAGAAGAACAGAATACCAAAGAGTGACGTCACAGCTGTTCGTTCGTTGCCATGGGCAACTAGTTGCAAACAATGTCAGGCAAGCCCCAAAATGGTGACCTAGAGGTTGCAAAGAACGCAATTTCTTATCCCCTTTGTTTAGTTGTTAATTAATAACAATTATGATGGGACAAAACATGAAAGTGATGTCATCTATTTGGTACTATATACACCCGAAGTCTCCAGATCTCATCTTTCTTGAAAATATTCAGACGCAATATTCGTCAACTTAAAAATTTCTGATTTTATTCATGCTCCTAAATCACCGCTGTGAATAATTATGGTTTTACAGTTCACAAAATGTACGTTTGTAACCAAAAAAAATGATGTTCTGGATTCGTTTTCGAAGTTTCTTTTAATAGGGTAGTCCGAATGTCAGGCCACGACACCCACTTATTGGTACGACTGTCGTACGACTGTCGTACAACATCGCAAAACAAACCACGAAATCCCCCAAAATTCGTCGTGAACCTGTCGTAGGTTTATTGTAACCAGGGCTTAACCCTACACACTATTAACACAACTTTCTAGCGTACATGTAATATTCAGATCGTATTAAAGCGAGGCGTACTTGCAAAAAGCGCCCTCAGACATAACAACACAGTCACTTTAAAAGAAAATGCCATATATGCGAAACTTAGTAGCAATGATGACGTCACTTTCTGCTGCGTGGAGGGAACTAATTGCACAGCATCTGCTACGTGTGCTTCAAAATACTTGTATAGTCCCCGAATCAGTGCTCTCCGAAGCTTTAAGTAACGTTACGAAGCTATACGAATCGTTGCGAAGCTCTGCGAAACGTTAATAAAGCGTTGATTCTACGCCGAACTTTCTTGCAAGCACACGAATAACAGTCCAAGAGAAAAGGGGGTCCGAACATTAAACATGATTCACATATATAACGACTGCAACAGGACCAGTAATCATTACTGTCAATTAAGTCAACTGATAACAGTACATTACTTCATTTGTTCTTAATCACAACATTTACAATGTCAATAATTATACGAAACCGTCCTTTAATGGCACATGAATAAACAGCGCTAGATTAAAAGTGTATAACGATTTTGACTAAAATATCACGAGGACATTGACTGAATGAAGGTTCTATAAACTAGCGTCATGTTCGGCTTTCTACAGCTTTGGTTTTGGTACTTCACATTTAATCGATGTCATCAGATAATAAAATTATATCATACATTATCAAGATCAAGATAAAATACTTTGATGAATACAGTTCACTTTATAGTATATCGAACATAAATGTAATAATCGGTTCGTAAAAGCCACAATATATCGTTCCAAAAATAATCTCACTCTCGTGATAATCATTTGTCAAGAAAGTGTGATAGCTCGACGATGGTCACACTTTACACGACGTAATGTCAGGTAAGCGGCAATAAACATGTATCTATCGTGATGTGATAAACGAACACGGTTCTCTCTATATCCGTGTATCCACAGTCTCGATAGTGTGCTGTTTCCTGGACCCATTCATGTAGCCGTTGATGCGCGGGACGTTGGACGACTGGCTGCCAGCAGACCGGTGAGACGTCCTGGTCTGCGAGCCGCTGATCGACGGCGGCCTGCAGCAGGCGAACGCCTTGCCGAACAGGTGGACGAGCTCCTTGCGAAACACGGGGCTGAGCCCGAAGTAGATGATGGTACTGACGACGGCGTTGAGCATGGCCATGCCTTCCACCGCGTACATGAGGATGAGGTAGTAAGGCAGCTTCTCGATCTCTTCGTAGAGGAACTGGAACGCGACGTTGTAGGCGTGGTACGGCGCCCAGCAGAAGCAGAACGCGACGACGACGGCGACCAGCATGGGGATCGTCTTCTGCTTCCGCACCAGCGTGATCTCGCGGTGGCGCGCCGTGAGCTGCCCCGGCGGGTGGCGGTGCAGCCACAGCTTCGTCGCGATGCTCAGGTAGATGCATCCGATGATGAACATGGGCACGAGGAACTCGATGACGCCCAGGAAGAGCGTGTAGATCTGCGAGGCGCGGACGTCGGTCCAGTACTCGGCGCAGAAGCGGAATTCCTCGCCGTGGCACATGCCGTTGAAGACCTGCGTGTACAAGGCTGTCGGCATCGCCACCCCTATCGACACCACCCACGTTAGGATGATGATCACCACCAACGTCGCCTTCTTCATCCGCGGCATCAGCGGGTTGAAGATGCCGTGGTATCTGAGGATAGAAACAAAATTTGAAAATTGATTAGTATATACAGATTCAGGAGAAGAACAAAACATACTGTGCTTTAATTAGAAAATGATAAGAACTATAAACAAATTAGATCTCTTCCGCGGCGTCAGCGGGCTGAAAATACCGTGATATCTGGCGATAAAGAAACAAATTAAACTGCTGTTAATACAGATTATAAAAAAATGCATTTGATAGTATGTGACATCTTACAATTTGTATATAATAATGCAATATCATACAAGGTAATTTAAAAAAATCATAAGTAAACTATTTAGATCACACGCAGTACTTATATTTGGCGGGAAAACATAATAATACTTTAAAAAGTATCATATAATATCACACAAAAGCAAAGGTGCTGAGAGGTCAAAGCGTTTTAATGATCAGCTTTTTATTTCACAACCCCCTCAATCAAAATGGTTCAGTCCTCTTGATTCATGACGTCATGTGCATGGTTAAACAATGGCAGATGACATGCAGTTATACGATGACTGATTGGGTAGCTCCGCCCTAAGAAGGACTCTGCCATTATAAAGATAATGATTCTATTCAGAGAAATCATCTGGGCCACTAATAGAAATGTTACACTTATAGCAACATCCGACCCGGTTATCATCTGAGTGTGGAAGAGCAAAGGGCATCAAGGTATAGGGATTTTCAGATTATAGATTGATGATTGATGATTATCGCTTTTTAAACGCCGCCTAATTGATGTGTTGTGTTTCCTGCCTACGCACAAGCAGTGTTGGGATATATATAAATATATATATACCTTTTTAATTATTATTCAATAAATCTCTCCGATCCATAATTTTTAAACCATAATAATGAGTATGATAATGATGATAATAATTCAACGCTATAGTATTTCAAATCATTCAGGAAAATTGTCTTTACATTAAAGAAGAAAATGTGTTACATTAGAAAATATAATGCGTTTTTTTCAAAGATTTATTTAGTTCTTGGTTATTTTTATTATTGGCCTACATTTTTAATTCATATTCTTCATTTTGGATGTACATGTAGTATCTTCGTGAGCGCGTGTTGCTGTACAATATTTATGTGTATGCATAATAAGCGCAGCTAATATATGCCCTCCGCAAACAGAGCTGACTCGACCCGATCCGACTGGTTTTCAGTCAGGCTATATAGAGTAGGTTTCGCTCAGTCGTAGCCGGTTAAACATGTTGAAGCGGCCTTGAATGATCTCCGACTGGCTCTTGACCGGCAAAACAGGAGTCCTGAGGCAACGTATACTTAGCTGAACCGACTGAAAACCAGTCGGATCGGGTCGAGTCGGCTCTGTGTGCGAAGGGCTTAAGATTAGTACTCCTCGTAACCTGACTATGAGTGTTTTCGTATTAAATAATTTCTTACTTTGTTCAGTTTTATTTATACTCAAATGTTCCGATTTTTAAAAACTGAAATAGCTACTAGTGAATTCGGATAAGAAGGAGTTTTGGTGGTGTGCAGCTATATCTTATCTCTCTTCTAAAAAAATATTTAACAAAGATAAATAAATATGGCATATACGGTAGGCCTACATAGAGGCCAAGGGATGCTTATTAGATAGATGATTACAGATTAGTACCCGTCATTCCTTCGATTAATAGACTGTTTTGCGATTTAAAGATATGCATATGATATAAATCCATCCGTTTGTTTGAGACGTGTAAATGCGGATTGACAAATAACACCAAAACGCAACAGGGTATATTTTAAGCACAACGCGCACACGAGTTCATATAGCGAAAAGTTCATCTGATGTATTCGGTCATATTCATATTTACGTACCGTACGCATCTGTCGTTGTACATGAGCATGTTCACAACGGAAGGACATGTATTATATTTAAAGCGCATCAATCCATAAACCAGTTAACGATTACTTTAATTGTAGCCAAAGGCTCCTAGGTCAGAGAACTTTCACCTTCTATTAAACGAAGTTGCATCCTTAATGAAAGTGACCGTCCCACAAGATTTAAAGCACGTCATATATATCAAATGAATGTTGTCCCCGTTTTCAGCTCGTTCATCTCAAGGACTTCCCACTTACACGTCGTTTGCATGTCCTTGGGAGTCGATGTTTCGAATACCAACCTGGGGGTTCGCGTGCGCTCGGTCAAAATGAGAATTCGGCTTAATTATGATCACTCAAGATGAGAATTATGACCGATCGTTCATGAGCAGAGCGAAACGCCTACATGATTTTTCAGGTATACTGGTATTGTGATAATGGTGATGATGGTGATGATATTAAAGGTGATGATGATGATGATGATGATGATGATGATGATGATCATCATCATCATCATCATCATGTAGATGATGATGATGATGAGGAGGAGGGGGAGTAGGAGGAGGAAGAGGAGGAGGACGACGACGAGAAGGAGGAGGAGAAGGAGGAGGAGAAGGAGTAGGAGAAGGAGTAGGAGGAGGAGTAAGGAGAGGAAGTTGAGGAGGAGAAGGATACGAGGAAGAAGGATTTAAAGGAGGTGAAGAAGAAAGAGGTGAAGGGTAGTGGGTGAGATGTAAAAGAAGAAGACGATGGTAGCGATCGATAATTATTGATGATGGACACGATGTGGATGATGATGAAGATAATGACGATGTCGATGATAATGATGTAAATAACGATGTCAATGAGGATAATGATAATAATAAGCATGATGATAATATTGCGATGTGGAGGATGAAGATAATGAGGATGGTAACGTCGATATCGATTACGGAATGCAAAGTTTGTTCATTCGTGTTTAGTGACAATGCTCGGAAGGTAACAAAGGGAGAAACACTGTCTATATGGACCAATACTTACTAAGAAAGGAAATTAATGCACGTATTACGCAGGCCTAAAGGTTAGTCCTATCACTACAACTCGTTACTAGCATCACTCATTTCAAACTTAGAAACAGCAAGCAGTCCATGATACGAAACCAAATGCGCCTAATGACAAGTTCGTTGCGCTCTACTTTCAGCGACTAATAGACTCTTCTTCTCCAAGTGAAAATGAGGTAATTAGATCTTGTAGAGGTTTGTTTCTCAGTTAATTTGCTTTGCTGAAATATTTTAATGATTGGAGTTACATGTTCAAATCTAAGACAGATTATATAGAATCAATCATTCCCAGAGCCGGGAAGCCTCAACTTTAAGGGTAATAATTAAAGGGGTAGTACAGTTTTGGTAAGGCTGAACTTTAGTAACCAAACCTGAACAGTAACATTATAAACTAATAGTTATAACTCCACCATGCTCGAAAGGTATACAAAATTACAAACGACTAAGTAAAAAGCCCGTTATCATTCAAAAAGAGCCATTAAAACACAAGAGGGCGCTTTCTAAAAAGGCATTGGTTTCAACCATTTTTTCATACAAAATTATGCATGTGATGTTTTATTGAAATAATGATTAAATAGAGAGATCATCAACAACTATTTAAAAAACACTTTAGAAAATTTTTGAAAAAGTGCAAGCATTTTTTTAATTTTTTGAAAAATCGTCTAATTATTTGGGCCCCAAATAATTATAAGATCAGATATATTTATTGATATTTCAGCCGTTTCTGGGTCGATTTTGACCAAATAAAGTTTATTCTGCCATTAAAATTGCATGTTCTCTCAAATTCGACACTCAGTTTTTCATTACCTCACAAAAAAATTGTGATGTGCAGCGCCCTCTCTACCAAAACTAAACTACCCCTTTAAAATCAACTTGTTTTTATAAAGTTAGGATGTGATGACTCGGGGAAAAAGTACTGTCATTCCAAATTTTCATATACCGTAACATTGGCTATTTCTTGCGGTTTTCTTCTTCTGTGGTATCATGGTAAGTTTTAATTTCTTGAAATCGTGCTATATAGTGTCAGAAACAGAGCTTTCTCTTGGCAGAAAGGTAGAGTTCAGAACAAACTTGAGTAAGTGCACGTAACACCTAAAAAAGTGCGTGACAACTGTACAACTGTCTTCTTCGCCGACTTACATGTCATGAAAAACATAATCTGTGCGCGTGCGAAGTAAATTAATTGAACAAACACGAATGACAAGAGGTTACCACATGCAAACATTGGGTGATTGGAAGATATCGTTATCTTTCCATGATCACAAATTTACTTTTCTCACTGGTGTAGCAATCAGATAAGGGGGTAGAGGGGGGGGGGGGGGGGGGGTTATAGCGACCCCCTGTTTGGGATTTTAGCTCCCGCTCTCTTTCCCCCTACCCCCATCAGCAAATGTACCATATGGCATGTATGCGGGCCGAATAAAAGATACACAATACCAGACTTATGTCATGTGGGGATTGGGGTTACCACAACTCCCTTTTGTTTATGTGTTGGTGGAAGGAGGGAGGGGGGGGGGGGGGGACTTGTCCTCCTCTTCGAACCCCATCTGGCTTGACACTGACTACGCCCCACTATCACACATTGACTTTGCATGCTGAGAAGTGCACACCAATGTTGCAGATTGTAACGTGAAACGGTGCTACCTCCCCGCCTGCTTCTCTTGATGGCGTAGCCCGGTATTTTCCAGAGAACATGGGTTAACATGGGGGAGTGATGGTGGTGGGGGTGTGGGCAATGACAACTCAATCAATATTCCTTGAACATCGATATTTTGGGGGTATATTATGTTGCACATATAATGTATAATCTGTATTATTACTACTATGTGTGTGTGGTGGTGGTTGTGATGGTGGTGGATTTGGGGGCGGTTTAGGTAGCCAGTCTCAACAAAACATAATGTATTTTCTACATGACAACTCAAACATGTCCTTGAACATCGATATTTTGGGGGATATTATGTTGCACATAATGTACAATCTGTATTATTACTACTATGTGTGAGTGTTGTTGTGGCGGTGGTGGTGGTGGTGGTGGTGGTGGTGGTGGTGGTGGTGGTGGTGGTGGTGGTGGTGGTGGTGGTGGTGGTGGTGGTGATGGTGGTGGTGGTGGTGGTGGTGGTAGTGGTGGTGGTGGAGGGGGCGGTAGCCAGTCTCAACAAAAAACATTATGTATTTTCTACATTTTGTAAGCATCCTAGTTAAAATCCTTCTCCCAGTACAGTGTATTAACAGGGAGGGTAACAGAGGGACAGGAGCTCCAAAGAGGGAGCGATCATGCCCACCTTATACTCCCTCGGTTGCCCCACTGGATTGCCTGCATGGTTTCACGCATCTCCCCCTTCACCTCGGCACATTCAACCCCTCTAATGCCGGTAGAGAAAGAAATCTCACCCGTCCTTTCCTATTAAAGATTCGTGAATTGATGAAAACCCGCTGTGCTGGTTTAGTCTCGCACCCAAATAACGTTTGCCTTTAATCTTAAAAGTAGAAGGTAAGCCCTATAATGCCCTATATTTCATTCGTAGAAAAAAAAATACGGTTCAAATATTTACGCCATGGTGATACCTTACCACCCCTAATGCAGGGTGCAAATTTGATCGTTACAAAGTTCGTATCTGAAGCGGTGAACCAATCGATATGATCAGAGGAGTTTTCAAAGTTGAAGTGCGATATTTGTCTTCAAGATAATGGTTAAAATCGTTTCGGTTAATTGTAAAGACGTGCAAGTTAAATTGAAAATGAAAACTTGTATTAGTATGGTATACACAAATCCGGTAATTGCAAGACGCGTTGAGATATAGAGAAAGCCAAAATAGAGTTAGCCCCAACAGTATACCAAGAAGTAATAATCATGATTACTATACATATCAAGAGATTTTTAAATATTAAGTTCATGTGAACTCATACTTGTTGGTCTTTAGAAGAAAGCAACTTTATAATGTGTCATTCTTTGGCGCCACCATGCTCACCAAGTTGCTTTCGGGGGTAGACAACTTATCATGACGTCACAGCGCAACCATATGGCTTACGTGACGAACCACTTATGCGTCCTTGTACAAAATACCGCAAGAACGTCACACCATGGACACGGCATAATCTTAAATAGCCATACGTTCACACGGGACGAAAATGGCAGGAATAGCCGGAAAAACGGCCCGGTCGCGGCCCCGGGCTTAGTGGCTGGCGCCCTGGTGATGAGAGACTGGCGGTGCAGATTTCGGGCGCTATTTCTCGCAGGTCATGCGTGCACTAGGGTTATATTACCATTAAGCGCATCATTATCAATCTTGCTTTGATTAAGTTCATTGAAGACACTCGTCTTTATTCTAGACTGTCATCGGTCATTGAAAGGAGAATGTAGATACCTTTCATCTTTCAGTATACATAGGCCATAGGCGTATATATATATAATTGTATTGGCTCATACATGAATTATTTAAGCGGTTATGTATAAGTAGGTTAGTTCGATGGATAAAAAGTTGATGAATCAATATTATATAAGTTAATTAAATTAAAATCATACATCGTTTTTTATCGTTTGTTACTGTATAAAGTACCGTATGCCTATAGAAATAAATAAAAATATACTTCTTATGATTTCTAAGGCATAATAATGCATTATTATGCATTATCTTTCCATTGAAAAAAGAAGCGGTCAAGGGTTTGAAACAATAGAGATGTCCGAATCCGTTTTCCATCGCAATATAATACGAAATTAACATCATTATTGAAAGAAAACAAATTATGTAAAAATCAAGAGGGTTCTAATCACTCATTTAAAAAAGTTATATGATGTTTATGATTATGTTTACAATCTAAAGGAACGAAGAAAAAATGAAAAACTCTTCGTTTAGACCCGTTTTCTTACTCGAGAAACGGTGTTGATATACATCAACAAGATAACGGTACGAGTAGCAATATAGGATACAATATTGGGCCTCTGAAATATATATATCCAATGTTCGATGAGTCAATCGCGAATATCGTAAAGACTCGGAGCGCAAGCGATTACTGTATGCACGATCATAAGCGCGCACGCACGGCGTCGCGCTTGGCCCCTTGTATATGGATAACCTTATTATCATCGGAAGAAATTAAAAGGAAAAAGATGCGTTTTTTTTCTTCTTCAACTTGATAGCTATCGTTCCGACCTGCATGTCTTTGTTATGTTATGTTTGTATGCAATGTCATGTTATATTGTATTATTTTATATCGCTATTTTACGTCATATCATGTCATGTCATGTCACGTTTTGTTTTTGTTATCGTTTTGTTATGTTTCGTATTTATTTGTCCGCAAGACGATAACGGTAAGAGTTTGATATCTAGGAATTAATACGAAGAAGGAAAAAAAATCACATACATAGCGACAAATATTGCGTGTATTGCTTTCAACCTATCTATCGTTTCACCCCGCGTGTCGAGAATGTTAACAGATATCTTTATGAAAACACAACCGGGAGGAGGTAAAAAAAAATGTCCTCCTAACTTGTTGGGTCGCAGCACGACGGATCACCGACAGCTTCCGAAAGTGTAATGCCCTTTTTTACTAGACGTTTCTAATTCATCGTAATTGAGTACGATCAGATACCGATCTTCAGAGAACGCGTGACAAGTGTTTCGAATGTCGTGTATTCATCTGAAGAGCTTAGTTCCAAAAGGCGCTAAGTCCATTTTCCATAAAATTTTGTAAACGCTACAAGTAAATTAATAATTATTAGTGTCGTAGCTATATTATCTAGAAATCCAAATTTTGGGGCAACTTACACAATGACAATACAAATAATGGGATGTTCCATTTTCATATTCCCATATAGGCATGTGTACAAAGTTGGACAAAGTTGGACAAAGAAACCTGGTTTTTTTCCAAAGATGAAAAAAAGTGGATTTATCGCCTTTTGGAATTTAAGCTGTCCATTTGTCATCCACACTGCATGCTGCAACCTTCTCTCGCCCTGAGCTTCTGTCGGACCCGTATCGTGATTATTATTGTAGGAGGAGTATACACTCCCACCTCCTCCTGTATCTCACTTTTGCTAGCTTAATTACAATTATATTATTACGTTTTCCCTTGCATTTGACAAACAAATATGTTGATTTTTTTTATAATCATGATAATGGATATAGTGAAACAGAGAATATAGAGAGTCCCGAAATGTAAAGCAGAAATTGCGTCTATTTAGGGGGTTGTTGTTATATTCAAAGATAGAATGATTGATTGCAGAATTTGGCGATAGAAAGTAACGAATGTTTTTTTTCTCCACCGTTCAGCTATACTTTAGTTTAATGTACATACTTGTATCAAATTATTTTTGCCATGTCTTTGTATTAAAAGGGTTGAAGTGTTTGTCAATGTATCACAATCATGAATTTGATACATACACACGTCAACGTGCCAACGAATTCGAACTGAAACAGAAACTATGCTTTTTACTGTTTTGAACATGAAAGAACATTCATCATTATGTCCGACTTTGTTTTTTGTTAAAGTATTATTAAAGTGTGTTCTTGTTAAAGTGAAGGGTTCAAGTATATTTGTCCATGTATCACAATCATGAATTTGATTACATACACACGTCCATCATGTCAACGTCCTAAACGAATTCGAACTGAAACAGAAACTTTTGTGTGTTTTTTAAAATACTATTTTGAACCTGAATGTTTAATCATGAAAAAAGCATTCATCATTATGTCCAACTTTGTTTTCTTGTCATTATTTCTGGACAGACTAACAATAATGTTCTGATTTAATCGAAAGTGGAACAAAATACGGATGGAAAATAGATTGCGATAAACATGGAGACACGTCACATTTAGACCTATAACATGCCATTTTACCTTGCCCTTGTACTTATTATGAAACCACAACCGCTCGACCAAAATAATGTAGTAGAAGTGGAAAATTGGATTGGAGGCGAATGTACAGAAAGAATAAATTCCAACTAAGTTTGAAATATGAACGAAAGAAAGATAACTTGAGAAGAAGAATAACAAGTAAAGAAATCCGTAAGAAAAATAACAACAAAGACATCAATAAGAGTAGTAACAAGTTAACATAGTAAAGACATCACTAAGAAAGTAAAGGAAGAAAGGGGAAATTAAATAAAGTTTATCGATACCATTATTGTTTCTCATATTTCGATATTTCACCTATAATGGAAGTAATATGATAGTACACAGAAGTTTTAAAAAGGTGATATTGAAATGACATTGTCTGCTCTTGGTGCGTCGACGGTTATTTTAACTGCGTTTTTATAATGAAACAAATTTGTTGGCTATTGAACATTGAGTTTTTAAAAAGTCGGAGGATCCCGGTTATATGGTTATTATATACTAATCTGACTTGACACAGACAGGATGATCCACTGGCATGTGTTGTAAACGGCCTAACCCAACCTACTTTTTACTCATGATGACTTCACGTGTTTAATCTTTTTTAAACAAGAACATTAAACATGTAACTAAGGATATTCCGAAAGTTTACTATTCCACATTTTGGTAAGCGAACAATTTAATTAAGTTGATCATTCCGAAATATTTACAAGAATGGGGTTCATTTAGAAAAACTATTTTGGAGTACTCCAAATTGTATGAGATACTGACTTTCGGTATAACATTCAATAATTTGTTTTTCTTCAAATTATTCTTATTTCAATTGGGGAATTCTGAACGTTCAACCGTTCACTCAACTTTACTTCTTCGATTTCTTCCTAAACGGTTTGTGTGATACCACAGCTCTTGGTATTGGCAATTCTCGGCGATTAATACTGCTAAGGGAATTCAACATTCTTATTAAATTTCTTCTTTATGGGGTATATAAACCAGGATACCACAACCCTTTCATTGTAAGTTCTTACAGTACAAGTTATTTTATAAGATTATCCTAAACGAAGTCAAGAATGATTACTCCAAATCAGTTACTAGATAATACCATCATATTATAGCCCCTTCGTGGTATATGCTTTCCGAAATTTAAAATTTATATTAAATTTATTCCTTACGGTGTAAACCAAGATACCACAACTCTTTCCAGTGGAAGTTCTCAAAATAAAAGTTATTGTATAATTTCATCCAAAACGAAGTCAATATGATTACTCCAAATCAGTGACTAGATAATAACATCATAAAGTATAGCCCCTTCGTGGTATATTTTTCCGACGATAGATGTTGCTCCACTTCTTATTTTACGGCCCATCAAGTTCGGAATTGATGGATCTGAGTCATATAGCTCTAGACCCCAGAAGTTGGTCCTGATCCA